>OY728144.1:602475694-602710694 GCA_963277665.1 Viscum album
AATCCCTATATCATCTCATATACAAAGGTATCCCTCAATGTATCCTCGATAAATAGTAAAAAGATAGAGGCATCCTACTCGGGATCCTCTAGATTGAAATGTAAGCAGACGAATCCTACAAGGGATCCTCGGAAACAAGCGGTCTCATGGCATCTTAGCCCTGAAGGCACATCTCTCAAGGGAGACGTCCTCAAAGGGAGGATAAAAGGCACCATTAATGATAGATAACTCATGGATTATCATAGATCAAGTCCTAATCTTAGTATATATTGAATATAATTACTGGAGGAAGAACCTCACCATTAAGAAAATTCCTAAAACGCCACATAGAATTACTCAAAACACCTCAAGGGTATTACCATCATGATATTCATGAAAATATAATCATAATGGAATAATCTTATTTCAAAATATTACTCCAGGTAAAAAGACATAAAAAACCAAAAAAGGGTTGCAAAAGGGGTAGTATATGGTGTGTCTCCCTGAGCACACAACGTATACGCCCAAAGGCCCACTTGGGCATGTAATCTGGCCAGACTTGGCGTGTAAATGCCTAAGTATATGGTGTGAAAGATGGTTAAATGGTGTGAACCCTACATGTATTACCTGGTTGTGTCCCTAAAATGTCTTTTCCATGTATTTGGCATGAACATGTACTTCTACATAGCTTGCAACCCACACGGGGTCTGGCCGTGTAATCCACACGATATACGCCCCTTACACGGGCAGCCAGGATGGGTACTAGGCTATAGGTCTGAGTACCAGTACATGGTCTGTATACCACATACATGGAATTTACTTATGAAAGGTAATACTCCCAAAAATGGAAGAAAACATGGTGTGTGTTCCCTGAACCACATGTCGTGTAGATGGGTTTTCCCGAATGGAAAACCCTCGAATCGCCATGAAACCCCTATTTTTACCCTAAAATCAGTAGATCGGCCCTCAAGGAGTCCTAAGAAAATATAAAAGGTATTTAAAACTTTAAAATGATTAAAATAAAGGTATTTACAGTGAAACATAAAAATGGCCTACCTTTGGTTGGAATCCATCAAAGCTTAGCCCATTTCTGTGGTCCACGGTTACCGCATGACGATCTGGTGAATCTTGAGCTCAATGATGGTACCTCCATATCTCTCTCCATATTTCTATTTCTTCCTCTCCATATCCTCTCTCTTGGTAACATGAAGGGGATGAAATATGGTCATATGTAAGAATCCAAGGAAGGAAAATAAATAAAATAATGAAAAGAAAAGAAAGAAAAGAAAAGAAAAGAAAAGAAAAGAAAAAGAAAAGGAGGCATGACCCGGCCCTAGTGCCCAACTTAAGTTTATGCCCCACCTAGACAAAACTCCCCATTATAGAATCAAAGGTGAACATGGAATCTCAATCCAATGCTCCATTCAAAGGATAAGGCTAAACAAACCTACATAAATAAATTAATATATTTTTTAACTAAATATTAATTATTAATTATTCCGCTAAAATTTGAACGAGTTGAAATTACACTAAACTCCCATACTGGGGTAAAAAAACTATTTTGGGACCAACATAGTAGTCGTAAGAATTATCTGAGATCATATTATAGTGATAAGATGCCATTTTACCCCTTATAAGCATATAAAAGTAAAGATTCAAATTTCTACTCAAAATTCTAGTTTGAAAAAACCATGGACCTTACACATATTGAGAACAATGTATGTGATATTAATGTGTAGTTGACTTATACACATCACAAATGATTTATAGATAATTGTATTAAAATTTTCAAGTCAATCCGAATTCATTTTTTATGTTTTGATAAGGAAATGTTCTTTTGGATCTAAAATGTCAATTTTAAATAAAAACACATCACAATATATATGCTTGATTTTTATTCGGCAAGACTTGTTGAGTAAGAGCATGGTGGGATTAGGTTCATGTGGGAATAGGATGATAAATAATAACTTCTAAAAATATGGGATTTAATATCATTATAAATATCCTTCATCGGTGAAAAAAACACTAAAGTTGTGAGCGCCTTTAAAAGTCGACGACTTTTATCCATGCTAAAAATAACACCAATAAAAAGTGCCTTCATTAACACTAAAAAAACATTGATCAAGGGGTTCATTTATCAATTCTATTTTAGTGATGATAAAGGGTTCACATTATCAATGTGTATTTAGCACTAATAAAGTGTCCTTTTATCAGTGTTATTCCTAATGATGATAAAAACCATGCTACAGTAATGTGCTGCCAAAATTACAGCACACTAGAGTAGTAAATACAAAATTTAATTTCAATTAAATTTAAATAAAAAATAAAATAAAAACATTATATTAAAAACATTTAAAAGGTTGGTTTGTATAATTACATTAGTATGTACAAATTATCACAAACATAAACAAATTCAAAAACATTAATTTTTCGTAGTGTTTAACCCTAGACCCCCTCTCAAAAGAGCCTAATCATGCTACTAGTTGTTGAATAAACCACCCCATACTGAAAAGATAATGAACCTACATAAAAATATTCTTATGATAGTAATGCTACAAAGAAATAAGTTAAATATAAATATGACAAAATACATTAATAAAATGTCACCTTTAAACTAAAAACACGTACTGCAAGTCATATCAAGAACATCGTGTATTGGATTAATGTGTGGTGAATTTTGAATTATCACAAATGATTTATGGATAATTTTCCTTAAGTATCAACATAATGTGAGATCATTTTTTGGACTTTAAATATGTGATGTGTGTTTTGAACTAAAGTTTCAATTTTAAACTAAAATAAAACTCTTTGATTCATATTGGGCACCCTATATACGAGATTAATTTGTGGTTGATTCCTACACATAGAAAATTATTTATGGATTATTATATTGAATAATTAAGAAAATTCGAGTTCTTTTTTTTTGTTTTAAGTATGTGATTTGTGTTTTGATCTAATATTCCAATTTTAAATAAAAACAAACACTTTGAGTCATACCAGTCACACCAGGTGTCATATTCATGTGTGGTTGATTCCTACAGGGAAAAAGTGACTTAATAATAATTTTACTAAATAATCAAAACAATACAAGTTTATTTTCAATGATTTTAGTGTGGGAAACATATTTTTAACTAAAAAATCATTTTAAAACTGAAAACATGCACTTTTAGTCATATCAGTCACACTGTGTATAAAATTTACATGTGGATGATTCTTACACGTCAAAAATGACTTATGAATCACTGCCATAATATCTCAACATGGTGTTAGTATGTTTTCTAGTTTTTTAGTGAGTGGAAATATTTTTTACCTAAAATGTCATTTTTAAAATGAAAACACATATTTCAAGTCATACTAGTCACATCATGTATCAGATTAAGATATGAATGATTCCTACACATCACAAATGACTTATGGTTTATTTTCCTAATATATCAAAAAAATTAATGTGATTTATCATTTTTGAGTATGTTATGAATATTTTTAACTAAATTTTCATTTTTAAACTGAAACCATGCATCTTGAGTCATATCGGTCACACAGTGTGTCATATTGAGGTTTAGTTTATTCTTACATTTCACAAATTACTTATGAATCATTATCATAAAGTGTAAAAACAATATAAAATCATTTGAAACATTTTGATTTTCTTATAGAAATGAGCTCCAAGGCTCTTACTATATAAAACAAAGTTACACATTTCTGAAGGAGGGGATTTTACATTTGTCCCATTGAAAAATAGGAAGCATGCCACAAGGAAGATAGGAACAGAAGATGAAATCCATATTAGAAACTCCTTTGTTTACAAGGCTATCAGTGATTTTATTTTCTTGATGAAATATGTGCATGACGATGAAGTTTATTAAAGTATAAGTGCTAAGAGAGTTGGTTCATTTTTCAGTCAACCACCATGAAAGATTAATCTATACCAACCTGATATCTTGAATGATGGTAGTGGAATCTCTCTCGAACCATATGGTATTCTAATTCCTTCGATGAAAAACCAAAATTTTATAGATAAAACCCATAATCTCCACCTCAAGAACAGTTTCATGAACACAAGGTCCATGTATACATTCCATAACATCACTATTATGGTCTTTGAAAACAATCCCATAAACAGTTGGCCACATATTCCCCCCATGAATCACCATCAGAGTTACATTTAATCCTGTCATAAAATGGAGGAATCTAAAAAACTTAAAGATTTATAAGGGGTTTAGGATAGATTTCGCTAATATTAATATTTTTCAACAAATATAAATAACTAACCGAATTGTTGTAGCGCTCCTTATGCAACAGATGGTCACTTTGAAATACAACCAAAATATCTTCAAGACAAGACCATGGATTTTAGGTAGTCCTCTCATGTATTAAATTTTTATTGATTCAATAGATTACATGTAATAGTTTGGCACATGCCACTTTGAATAGGATCGCTAGTTGTCTAGACAGATTTACTCCCATTAATGTAAGAAAAAAAATGATGCAGATTATTAGTTTGTACTGGATGGAGGTCAAACAGGTCAAAGACTGCTCTCCAAAGAGATGTTGTAGTGTTGAATCACAATAATAAGTGGTCAATATCTTTGCGATGCTTGTGACATAACACGCATCGTGAACATATAGAGATTCCAACTCTCTATATATTGGTGTCGATCGATAGTTTGTTCTAGGAGAGTCTCCAAAGTAATGTGGATCTTGATAGAGAAAGCCATTTTTTTCTAAAATTCCCAATCCACTTTCAATCACCTTAAATCAAGTTCATATAGAATGTCTTGGAGTCAAGCATTCCATTTGTTCTTGGTTCAGATATGAGCATGTCATCTTGGTTCAAAAACTCATAAAAAGGAACAATAAGAGAAGTATGAGTGGGAAGAATATTAAAATTGGAAAATTAATCCTTGATGGATATTTTGTATTCAGTTTCAAGATCAGCGGGGTGACACCATCAAATATAGAGGAGCTACCAGCTAGTTGTCTTTCCAGAATTTAAGGGAGGAGTTGTCACTAATGATCCAATAAGAGTTCAAGGTAATTTTCTGAAAAATTATTCTGAGACCAGACCAAACAGAGGATTTCATATAGCTCAACATTCCTTCAATGAGTTTGGATAATAATTGATCCTTATGAAAGTTCAAGGAGTAATACCTACCATTGATAAGTCTCCATAAAAAATGGTCTTACAATGATTGATTGAAAAGCTCTATGTTTTTTATGCCAAGACCTCCCAGAGCTTGAGGTATACAACACTGTTTCCAAGGAGTTGTGATGATTTTACTTTATAGAATTCTACCACTCCAAACTATTTTTCTCACCATAGTGTTTATGGTTTTCAAAATAGAGGCAGGCCACAAATACCCCCATGAAGGATTACACTAGCTTTGAGACCACAACATGTTTGACCAAGCATGTTATTCCTTCCATTGAGAGGGATTTTTCCTTTTAAGAGGAGAGAGTTCTTCTAATTTGGCTAACCACATTTGTAAAGTGAGCAGACCTAGGTTTTCCCCTTAACATAAGGACTCCAAGATAAATTAAAGAAAAAGAGCCTTCCCTAATACCCAAATCATTCATCATACAAGATTTCCTGGTATGTTATGCTTATTTTGAACTAAAATATATATTTTAAATTAAAACACACAATTTGAGTCATAATGGTCACATCATGTGTTGAATTAACATGTGGTTGATTTATACATGCCAAAAATAACTTAAGGATAATTTTCCTAATTTATTAAGATAATTTGAGTGTGTTTTCTAGGTTTTTGGTGAGCAAAACACATTTTAACTAAAATTTTATTTTTAAACTGAAAACATGTACCTTGAGTCATACTAGTCACGCAATGTATTAGATTGATGTGTGAATAATTACTAAATTCTAAAAATGACTTATAGATCCTTTTCCTAAAGTATCAAGACAATATGAGTTTATTTTATTGGTTTTTAGTGTGTGAAACATGTTTTCATACAAAATGTAATTTTTAAACTAAAAACACAAAGTTTGAGTCATACTGGTCACACCACATATCGAATTTATGTGTGGATAATCATTACATGTCAAAAATGACTTATAGATCAATTTACTAAAGTATCAAGACAATACAAGTGTGTTTTATTGGTTTGTAAATATTGAAACACATTTTTAACTAAAATTTAATTTTTAAACGAAAAACACACATTTCGAGTCATACCAGTCACACCGTGTATTAGATTGAGGTACAACTGATTCTTATACATCAAAAATGTATTATGGGACATATTTCTAAAGTATCAAAATAATTTTAATTTTTTTATCAGTTTTGAGTGTGTCATGTGTCTTTTTAACTAAAATGCCATTTTTAAAATGAAACCACTCATTTTGAGTCATATTGGAGAAATTGTGTATCAAATTGAGTTATAAATGATTCCTACAAGTAAAAAATTACCTATGATTCATTTTACTAATGTATCAAATCAATATCAATGTGTTTTCTTAGTTTTGAGTATGTCACATGTCTTTTGAGCTAAAATATCAATTTTAAATAAAAACAAAGACTTTGAGTCATATCGGTCACATCATGTGGTAGATCAATGTGTGGATTATTCCTACATATCATAAAAAAATTAAGAATCATTTTTAATAATGTATTAAGACAATATGAGTGTTTTTTCTAGTTTTTTTGGTGAGTGCAACATGTTTTAACTAAAATTTTATTTTTAAACTGAAAACACACACTTTGAGTTATATCGGTCATACCGTGTGTCATATTAACATGTTGATTGATTCCTACACATAAAAAATGAATTATAGATCAGTTTACTAAAGTATCAAGTCAATATAAGTGTGTTTGGTCATTTTTAAATAAAAAACACATTGTTTTAACTAAAATTTAATTTTAAACTAAAAACACTCATTTTGAGTCATTTTGTTCACACCGTGTATCAGGTTGAGGTAAAAATGATTCTTAAATAGCACAAATGATCTTTTTTATCAGATAAATATAAACATGTTTTCTCAGTTTTGAGTATTTCATGTGTATTTTTAACTAAAATTCCATTTTTAAACTAAAAACACATATTCTGAGTCATACCAGGGACACTATGTATTGGATTGAGGTACAACTAATTCCTACATGTCACAAATGTCTTATAGATCATTTTCCTATATTATCAAAGAAATATGAATGTGCATGCTTATTTTTGAGTATGTAATGTGTGTTTTGAACTAAAATGTCAATTTTAAATAAAAATACACACTTGGATTCATACCAGTCACACTGTGCATCAAGTTGACATGTGATATATTACAACATATCACAATTGACATAAGGGTCATTATCCTAAATTATCAAGATAATTCGAGAATGTAATCTATATTTTCAGTGAGTGACACATCTTTTTAACTAAAATTTCCCTTTTCAACTAAAAAATTAACTTTTTGTCATACTGGTCACACCATGTGTCGAATTGGCATGTAGCTTTCTCTTACATGTCATAAATGACTTATGGATCATTTTAATAATGTATCAAGACAATATGAGCATGTTTTCTTGATTTTTAGTGAGTGAAACATGTTTTTAACTAAAATGTCATTTTTGAACTGAAACCAAACATTTTGAGCCACATCAGTCAAACCATGTATTAGATTGGGGTGTAGATGATTCCTACACATCAAAAATGACTTATGGATAATTATCTTAATGTATCAAAACAATATAAATGTGTTTTATCAATTTTCAATATGTTACACATCTTTTTAACTAACATGTCATTTTAAATAAAAACACGCACTTTAAGTCATACTGGTCACACCAAGTGTTGGATTGAAGTGTGACTGATTCTAACACATCACAAATGAATTTGATTATTTCCTTAAAGTATTAAAATAATATGAATGTTTTTGTTTGGTTTTCATTATTTCATGCATCTTTTTAACTAATATGTCATTTTAAATTGAAAACACACACCTTGAGTCATGTTGGTCATACCGTGTGTCGGATTGACATGAAACTAATTCCTAATTGACATAAATTACTTATGGATCATTTTCCCAAAGTATTAAGACAATCCAAGTGTTTTTTATTGGTTTTTCATTAATGATCCATGTTTTAAATTAAAATGTCCTTTTTAAACTGAAAACGCTCATTTTGAGTCATACCATTCACACGATGTATCAGATTGAGGTATGACTTAATCCTATATGTTAAAAGATCATTGTCCAAAAATATAAAAATAATATAAATGTTTTTGCTCATTTTTGAGTATTTCATCAATCTTTTTAACTGAAATATCATTTTAAACAAAAAACACAAACTTTGAGTCATTTTTAAACTAAAACCACACACTATTGAACATAAAAATATCAAATAAAGAAAAAATATATCTATTAAGAGAAAAAATAATACCATAGTTCATCATCCTTGTTGAAGACTTGATCGAGAATTGATTATTCTCGAAGCATTTTATGCTCATTATAGATCACAAAATGGTTGGAGAAGAATAATTCTCTATATAGTCACATATTCGGGATCTCTATAAAAATTAACAAAAATAAGAAGTGGATAAAAATGATATGAAAATTAACTAAAAAATAGGCTTATATAATTTTGATAAAATTAACTAAATAAATAGTATTAAATCAATTATTCATGATGTCTACATACATTCTGACACCATGTATTTTTCTCATTCATTTTAAAAAAAATTATTTCTTTTTTTTGAATATGTGGACTATGAAAAGTCCTAGTAGTACTGGAAGAATATAGAAAATAAATAATTAATAAATATTTTAAATGAAATTATAATTATAATCATAAATACCTCTTTGGTTATTCTTTTTTGTTGATGGAATACGATATCTTTCATAAATTTTCAAAAGTAATAAGGACAATATTTTCCATTAGTTTTTTTCAGACACTACAAAAACATTGACAAAAAATGTAATTTGTTTTGATATATATTTTGATAGTGAAATATTATTATATATACCCGAATAATTATCCACTTTTAGAGTTTTATAGGCTTATTGTGCTCATATACTATCCTCGTACCATGATTTGGATAATATTTAAACACCACCCTATCATAACAAGATTTTCATTAAAACATTATATAAAATTTATAACACGAATTTTATTTGTAAATTGTTGCATACAATGCATTGAAAATTAATAAAATTCATCATGTGTAGTAAATGTTTTGGGTATCCATACATTCAATCAAAAACATAAATCTTTAGAGTATCCAAATTGATTACAATGAACAATAAATGCTCCCTAAAAAACAAAAAATAATAAGTGATGAAAGGAATGAAAACATATTATATATGATTAAATTTTAGATTTTTACCTTTGCATCATGTGTATTAATAAGAGTCTATTATATATAAGTTTGTTTTCAAACATTTTGGCTAGTTTTTCCATTATTACTAAATATTACTCTTCTTCCTATGAGTTTTTTCTATGTAGGTGATGTGAGGACTAATGAGTCTAAATTTTTATTCATAGGATTTCCCCTTCAAATAGTATTGATATATACCCCTATAAAAAAATTAATTGTATTTAATTATAATTAACATAGTATATTAGCTATTGGACTAACAAATTATGAAAACACTCCTCATTTATAAATTTACAACTAAGACTCTTAGCCATCTATGCTTGATAATTTTATCTACATTATCAAGACCAATAAAGTTTTTAATGGACTCTATATGCATTTTTTCTTCAAAATAAATGATATTTATATCATTATATTTGAACATTTTTTCTACATGAACTTATAATATTAGTAAATTAGTAATATAGTCTAGTAGGTTAAAGGTACTTTATGAAGTGATTTTCAATAAATTAGTTGATCCTTTAGATTTTTTTGATTCAACCTTATATTTCTCATTCCTTTTCTCCATATATAATAAAATTCATTGGTTTGGGAAATTTTCATTAATTTTTAAAGGTTTTTCAAAAAAATAGATTGCAAACAAGTACATCAATTTTGAAATGTATTTTTACAAGATCAAATTTCCATGCTATGAAATTTCAAATAACAAGTTAGACTATGTGAACATTCAGATCATCAAGGGGAATAGATATCTTGGCACTCATCTTATGAGATACGTGAATCCCCACTCTCACATGAACTTTTAAAAGTTTTTTTGTGTGTATAATATCATCTTAGATATTTTATATAGTATCCCTAACAACAAGGAAATGGGCGGGTATTGATAGATATAAATCGTAAGCACTTTTAACCAAAATAATATTATTATATAAAAGGTATAAATGTAAAATAGATTCACATTTCACAAAAAAATTTATGAAAAAATTTATTACCTAAAGTAAGGAATACCTTTGAGGGTAATGGATCACATAAAATAGAGGGGTGGATCATTATGAAGTGGTTATTATTGTGTTCTTTTTTATCTTTGATGCCTTCCCATTAAATTGTCTAAGAACTTAAACTTTAAATTAAGTTTTTAATCTAGAGTGGTTATTCATGTATACATCTCTTCTATTTTCTTATATGTATCCCCTTGTGCATTTATTTTCTCAAAATATGTTCTCAGAAACACTCCAAAACCTTCCCCTCTAATGTTTCCATATTATTCTAGCTGCTTCAATGCCACTGAAAGTTGTCATTCATCGAGTATAACCAATGGTGATTCTTGTGTCTAAATCAGATAAAAAATATAGGAAAATAAGTTATCATTGTTACGTAATACCAATTTAAAGCAGAGATATTTTTTATTATGTCATACATACAGATGCTTCCCATACTTTGTGTGGTATATCTATTAGTATTCTATATTTATTTACACGATCCCCCTTTCATAGCACATTATGTGGAATGGAAGTGTCTTTGAATTTTGATCTATTAATCTACATATACAAAAAGGGACATAATTATGTTATTATTTCAAGCCACATAAAATTATTAATATAGATTTAAAATAAATTCCATTTTTAAGTGAAGCATACCCCATACTTATTTTATGGTAGGGGTACATTAGTTTTGGTGCATACTGCTTATTTCTAGCACAAAATTACTATATAATAAATTAACAATTCTCAATCAAATTTATTAATATATGTATTTCAAATTAATTTATTATCAATAATAATGTACCTGAAAAGATGCCTCCTCGTGACAACCAATAAGAGAATTCCACATTGCATGATTTATCATGTTTGGATACATCTATGGTGGGTGTGGTTTACATTCCATTCAACACCCCTGAGATGATTCTATGTAAGAATTATATAAAATCCACTATGATACTTTCCAATTACCATTAATATAAATTTTATTTGGTAGTCATCTAGTATAAATTCACTCAATAAGGGATAATGAAGATTAAATCAATGTTTAATTATTTTATTTTTTTAGTAAAATTGATAAAATATATCATAATGTTACTCTAATATCTTTAAAAATCAGTGCCTTAACCATAGGAATAATATTATTTCTTATATCTACATCAGTCGGTACATGCATTTGGGTGGTTAACCCAATAGAAATAATGAAAATGGACATGTTGGGGTTAATAGGTTGGTCATGTGCATTCTATCTAACCTTGAATTTGATGTATTTTCTTATCACCGTAATAATTTGTGCCAACACTGTCTTGATGTGATGCACCAATTTTTTATCAAGACGTAGTTTGTTCACTTATACCATTTCTTCAACTTAAACATCATTAATATGATGTTCCTCATGATTGGTAGCATTAGAATGTGTATAAAATTGTTGTTCCTCTGCATTGGGAGCATCAGCATGTTGAGAAAACTATGGTTCCTTGGGATTGGGTTCATTAGAATGTGTAGAATCCATTATATACATAGTTTATTGAAAATTTAATTTAGATTATGTAAATGTGGTAGTGAATAGATAATAATATGAGGTAACATAATGTATATTACAAAAAAAATATAACCTAATTATTTAACTCTATATTTTTTTATTTAAAGGTTGAAGGGATTTTACCCCTCTATAAAGTATAAAAATAACCTCATTGTGTCCTTATCTGACATACAATACCTCATCTTCATTGAGACCACAGTAAAATTATTGTGGTGTACCAATAAATTGTTCATCCTCAGTTAAATTGATATCTGAAACTTTAATGGTTATGGTCGATAAAAAAAATTGACCCCTTTTTGTTTGTCGGATTCGAGACATAAAATACTTTCACTTAATGTGATGTCATTATGAATGGTTTATCCTTACACCCTTCCTTACTAAAATCCATTTTTATGAATCCCAATTCATCAAATTTTACTGCACTCTTGTAATTAACCCAATTTCATTGAAAATCGTCACTTTGAATGTTGTATAATCTAACTCCCATATTTGTTCGATGATTCCAAGGTATGAAATTTTCTTATAAATAGTATTATTGTCCTTAGTACTATATACATACATCACTACATCCATAAGTGTAACTTTACTATTTTTCATGGTATTAATTTTATCATGTTCCTTTATATAGAACATATAATCCTTAATTACATAACAATTATAAGATAATATATGCACACTTGGTCCTATGGATATCGATCAAAGTCATTATGAAATTGAATTCATATTTTCAGTTGACTCCTTAAAAATGTGGTTGCAAAACCATCTTAGAAACTGTCGATTATGTGTATTTTATATCCATATTTTATCCCTTAATAGATTAAAATTCCTATTAATTACTTTATGGGTTTAAATATATGTCTCAACCTCTAAGATATTATGTAAAATTTAAAGGTGTTCTTTCTCCCACTTTTTAATAGTAATTTAAAAAACATCTATTTTTGGAAATTCCTTTACCAAAAAGTTTCCCAATGTGACAAGATTTTGGTAGAACAATGATTTCCACATTAGACAGTTATTTAGTATAGAATTCAATGGTTTCCTCAACAATATATCACTTTATAATACAACCTTCTGGATGACTTCAATTTTTGGAATAACCTTTAAAAATATTCATATACCATTTAATGGGGTACATCCATATATAATGTACATGACCATATAGATATATCATTCTAACCAAGTGAACCATAATATCAAAGAATAAAAGCGAGAAGAACATCCCCAATTCACATAATATTATTGCGATTATATAGTTGTAAATTTCATTGGTTCTATAAGTCTACTACATATAGATTTGAAAAAGAAACACATCTTGTTAAATTTATGATATAAATTCTTATACAAAATTCATGTAAAGCTATAAACATTAAATCTTGCATCAAAACATGAATGTCATGTGATTTCAGGACCTTTAACTTTAAATCAGTCATTGACATGATAATCTTTATATTTGATGAAGAACCCTCTAGGACTTTTAAATCATTCAAAAAGTTGAAAAACTGATATCTATATTTCCTAGTAAGAGTGTAAGTAATGGGAAGAAGAAAATTCTATCTTTCACTCTTCACTGATTCCAAATATTCCCATATCCCCATGCCAATCATGTCTATATTATTTTTAATTACACCCTTTTTTTAGTGCATGTAGTAATGTTCCAATGACACTATCACATTTATTTTTTCCACATGCATGACATCACGGGAATTTCTAATGTATAAAAATTTCTAGTATAGTAATTCAAAAACACTGATCACTTTTTCCAACTATTTTTCAAAAGGTTTTTCAAAGAAGGTTTACCACAAGTGGTGGTTATGTCCTTTAATTTCTCAAATAGTTGGTCACCTATTAGTGGAGGTGGTATTGTACCTTATTATAAATTATCATCAAATGATGTCATCCAAGATTAGTATTTATGTTGTTAGGGTAGAAATATGTGATTTCCTATAAACACAGTCCTTGATGAATGTTTCAACCAAACTGAGTGTGTACCTTTTTCACAAATATGATTTCCTTGATTTATTTTAATTCTATATCTAGATAAATTTCAATAAGCATAAAATTCATTTACCATCCCATAAAACATGGATCTCAATGTTAAATATTAATTTATGTAACAATCATACAACGTGACACCTAAATCCAACATTAATTTCAATTATTGATAAATGGAGCCAAATAAACATCAATATCATTACTCAGAGGTTTTGGTCCTAATATAAGTAGATACAACATAATATATTTTCGCTTTATGCATAAACATGGTGGAAAGTTATAATTTACCATTATAACCATCCATGTACTATGAGTTTATATTCATAAACCAAAAGGATTCACTCCATCTGTGGATAAAATAACATAAGTTTTCTCATAGCATTTTCAAATTTAGGATACTCGTGATCAGTTTTCTTCTACTAAGGAGAGTTTTTTAGGTAATAAAGTTTCCCATATTGATTTCTTGTGTCTGCATGCCATGTTAATTTCCTTACAGTCTTCTTGCTTTCATATAAGCACCCAAACCTTGGAATTGTTTGAAAGTATAATAAAACTTTAAAAGTACTTGATTCATATTTATTGTATCAAGATTCACCACACTTTGGTAATTTTTAAGTGATTTGTGGTCCTTTTAAAATAGTATATAGTCATTTGGATAGGCATGTGTTCTTTTAGAGATCATACCCATTGAACGTAGTATTAAATTAGCATCATATGTTTGGAAATGAAGTTCATTTTCTTCTGGTATCATGTCATTCAAGAGAAGAAGTAGTTCAGTAAAGCTGGTGTCACACCATCCATTTCTATATTTTATGTTATATATCTTCAGTATGGCTGATAATGTTGAATATTTTGTATATCCAGCATACAATGGTGCCTTTATACAACTCTTTAACTTCTAAAACTGTTTTGGACAATCATGAAGTTCATTTTCAACTATCATTTTCATTTGATCAATATGATTTTCATCATCATTCACACCTATAATCATATCCTTGATGTGGTCTTCATCATTATTCACACTTGTAATCATATCAAATGATCTATAAAATGTAGTGTTATCCCAGACACTAGCTACATTCAATTTTTCCTCATGTTTAGTCTAACATTTATAATTTAGATCTATTTTGTGATAGATAAAATGTTCTTCCAACTCCTCTAGACCAATTAGTATTGAATAACAACAATGTAAACATGGAAAGAGGATTAGAGAAGGTTTATATGCATGATCTTTTACAAACGTGATGAACTCTTTCACCACATGTTTATAGTATTTTATCATACATTCGACATCCATCCATTTTCAATTCATATCCATCCTATTTGGTTCAGTAATATCCACATTTAACAAAGTAAATAAATACATAGAAGGTGTGATCTTTGAACCCTAAAAGGATATTCTTTATATATACATACATATAGCTATCACATTTGATATAAATTGTTGCTGCATCAATAACTTGTTAAAACATATAAAGACCAAGAATTAAATGAATTTAAAGTACTATATCACTTTTTTTATTACAATAAGTCACATATCATAAATCATTATTTTTTTTAAAATGGATTCCTAATGGGTGATAATTCACTCCTTGTCACTATCAATGTTAACAATAAACCTATGGATCTCCATAACTAGATAAGTTTTAGGGTATATATAATAGGATTTAACTATCAAAACATATATCAAAACAAATTACTTATTTTTCACAGTGTTTTTTTAGTGTTCAAAACAAACTAATCACCTCAATTATGGAAATTATATTTTTAAATTTATGAAAGATATCATATTTGAATTCTTTGTTTGGTAATAATCAAAATAACAATTGTAATATACCATGATATTATGAAAATAGTTAAGAAGGGATGAATCATGGTGTTCTTTTCTTCTAAAAAATAATTATGTGAGAAACATTTTCTTGGATCATTTTACCATATTAGATTGAATAATCAGGTCTATAAAAAATAAAAAAATTAATCGCTAATATAACTAAAAAAAGTGAATGATATAATTTTAATTTAATTTATTCAACTTTCAATGTGGATTGGGTAATATATAGAGAATACATTGGATAATTAATTAGTATACCTAAATAAATAACACACTTACCATTATTATAACTTTTTTTGGATCAGTCAACTATCAGGTTTTACGGTTACAACCTTTAAAAAATCCTTTACTCAATATTTTGATAAGTTGTTACAATATATATATGATTTTGGGCCTTATAATAAAAAATAATCCTTCAATTACTCCTAATAAGGGTGGTGTATTATTTTATCCATTAGTCTCTATAATTTTCTTTCTCATCTCAAATAATATGTATTTTTAAATTTAAATTTTATTTTAAAAGTAAAACATTCTAATTATTTCTTTCTTTATAAATATTTAAAGTTCTAGATTTTTATTGAGTAAATTGATGTTTTCTACTCAACAATAGTTAATAAGTATGTACTATGCTCTTTTTTATCAAAATTATTTTCGAGATGTCTTAACATTATGTTTTATAAATTACTATCACTATAGAGCATCAAACATCCTTTCACTTTCTTATAAATGGATTTCCTAAACATCTTCATTTAAATGTATACATCTACAATGAACCTTTGTTTATGTAATTAATTCATCAACATCAAAACACAATAAAATATATGATTTTCTATTAAAATTTATTAGGAAAATCAAATTAGACCAAAAAAATATTTACAAAAAATATAACTATTTGAAAAATCAAAGAAAAAAACCAAAATGGGATATTTGTTGTAAAATTCTTATGATGTAAATATATGACACAAAGTGGTCTAAAAAATAATTAGTTACTACATGGATTTCAAAATAAATCATGCAAGAATATGAGAAAGGGAAGTTAAATGATTTTGGCTGCTATATGAAGACACGCAAGGGCGGATATCAATTTTTATTTCACTTGATAATTTAAAAAATCATGTATGGTTGCTACATGTAAACAAGGGAGGATTAACTTAAAAAATCAGAAGAATTCATGAAAGATCAATTAAGATTCCATAAAAATAATATTATAATTTCATACCTTTGGTTTCGAGGTTTGATTTTCCAAAGAAATCAAATTCAACTACAACAGATATTCAATTCTGTTAGAGTTTGAATGATGTGTGAGGAAGAACCAATCTTCTAGGGTTTTTTCTTACAGAGGGTGAAGGGTTTTATTAGTGCTTACTGAAAAACACTAATAAAAGTGTTTTTTATCAGCACTAAGAATATAAGTGCAAAGAAATACCACTTTTTTTAGTGTGTTCTTAGCGCAAAAAAATGTAAAAAAATAATAAAATGAATAAACAAATAACATTATTTATATAAATAATAAAATTGTTAAAAATGAATTCTATTAACCATTTAATTTAAAAAATATTAAAAATCCATTTAAAAAAATTAATTATATAAATTAAAAACATATTAAAAATTAATAAATATTAAAAATTAATATATAATATTGAATGAATGAATATTAAAAATGAATAAATAAATTTGAATAAATTACTAAATTATTTTAAAAAAGTGAATTCATAACATTAATTACATAACTTACGTACACATAAAAATTTAATAAAAATAAAAAAAATAAATAATATTAATTATACAAATAAAAAACTTTATAAAAATAAATAATATTAACTATTTAATTTACACAGATATTAAAAAATTAATTTTAATAAATTAATTATATAAATTTCAAACATATTTAAAATATCAAAATTTAATAATTATTTAAAATTCATGAATAATATTGAATGAATGAATATTAAAAATGAATAAATAAATTTAAATAAATTACAAAAATATTAAAAAAAGAATCTGCAACATTAATTACATAAATTACAAACACATAAAAATTAATAAATAAATAATATTAATTATATACGTAACAAAATTATTAAAAATGAATAATATTAACTATTT
This sequence comes from Viscum album, assembly GCA_963277665.1. NCBI lineage: Eukaryota > Viridiplantae > Streptophyta > Magnoliopsida > Santalales > Viscaceae > Viscum > Viscum album. The sequence continues at coordinate 602,493,444 of OY728144.1, forward strand.
AAATTACAAAAATATTAAAAATGATTTTAAATAAATTAATTATTTAATTTTCAGACATATTAAAAATATTAACACTTAATAAACAAAAATGAAGAAATATTATTCATATAAATTACAAATATATTGAAAATATTAAAACATATTAAATAAATATGTATAAATAAATATTAAAAATAAAATTATTCTCAAAAAATAAAAACTAATTAATATAAAAAATAAAGAAATAATATTAAATGAAAAAATATAAAATTGAATAAATAAAATTTAATAGATTATAAAACTATTTAAAAAATTAATTCTTAAGATTAATTACATGATTTGTAAACACATGAAAAAATGAAGAATAATGAATAAATAAATTATAAAACTAAAAATATTATTAAGAATGAATTACATTACCAATTTAAATTGAAAAAATATTGAAAACATTATTTAAAAAAAAATATTTATAAAAATTTAAATCATTTTCAAAACATTAAAACTTATTAAACAAAATTGAATAAATATTAATCACATAGATTACAAACATATTGAAAATATTAAAATTTAGTAAATCGATATGTATAATTAAATATTAAAAATGAATAAATTTAAAAATTTAAAAATATTAAAAATAAATAAATAGTAATAAATAAAAGATTACTAAAATTGAATAAATAAAATTGAATAAATTAAAAAAATTGAATTTTTAACATTAATTAATTGAACTAAAAACATATAAAAATGTATAAAAAAGAACAAATAAATAATATTAATTATATAAATAAAAAATTATTAAAAATGAATTATATTGATTATACAAAAACTTTAAAATTAAAATACATTTATAAAAATCAATTATATAGATTTCAAATATATTAAAAATACTAAAACTTAATAAATAAAAATGAATAAATATTAATCATATAAATTAAAAGCATATTGAAGATATTAAAACAAAATAAATAAAAATGTATAAATTTTAAAAAAATTAATAAATTCCAAAAATATAAAATTTAATGAATATAGAAAATGAAAAAAAAATTAAATGAAAGAATATTAAAAAAGAATAATAAAAAATTGAATAAATTGCAAAAATATTTAAAAAAGGTGATTTTATAACATTAATTAAATGTTGCAAACATGTAAAAAATGAATAAAAATGAATAAATTATTAATATTATTATTTCTAATTAGTGATGTATGTATTATATTGATTGTATATAAAAAATATAATTAATTATTAACCTTTTGAATTTTTAATAATAATTAAAAATATTAATATTTAATTAAATTTATAAATATTTAAAAATGTATAAACAACTTTCAAAATAGAATATATTATAAAAATATTAAATGAATAAATATTAAAAATGAATAAATTATAGAAAAAACTAAAAATGGATAAATATTAAAAAAGAATAAATAATATTGAATGAATAAACGAATATACAAATACACACATACATATGCATAGACATACATGTACACATACAAATACACATAAACATGCACATACACATACTCATACCCATACACAAACACATATGCATACACACACACACACACACATACACATGCACATACATGTATATACATACACATACATACAATTACATACACACAGAAGCACATGTGTATACATACATTTGCATACATACACATACTACATAAACATACATACACATGCAGATACACATACACATACACATACACATACTCACATACATGTACATAGACATAAATGTACACATACATACACATACAAATACGCACATACACATACATATACACATACGCATACACATACACATGCACATGCACATACACATACACATACACATATATGCATATACATACACATACACATGCATACACTTACATAAATGTGCATACACATACACATACAGATAAATACAAATGTCATATATATACATACACATACACAGACCCATAGACATACACGTACACGTACACATACCGTACCCATACACGTACACATACCTGTACGCGTATGTGTACTCGTACACGTACTCATACGCGTACGCGTACCTGTACACATACCCGTACGCCTACCCGTACGCATACCCATATGCGTACCCGTACACGTACGCGTACCCGTACACATACACGTACCCGTACCCGTACCTGTACCCATACACGTCCACGTACACGTACCCGTACACGTACACCTACACGTACCTGTACGCGTACTCATACACATATGCATACACGTCCACATACACATACACGTACACACATGTGCATAGACATAACTACACATGCACGTACATATGCACATACATACACATACATATACACATACATACATATATGTACATATGTACACACATACATATACACGTAGACATAAACATAGACACACGCACACACAAAACTTCACATATTTATACACATACAACATATACATACATGCACATGTAGACATACACATACATGCACATGCATACACATGCATACACATTCTTACACATACATACAAATACATGTACATATATTTAATATTATTTAATATGAATATAAACGTATATATTCAAATATGAATTACATATTTAAATAAAAATATTCATTTATATATTTATCTAATTATTTAAATAAAATATTAATATATCATATCTATATTTATATATCCATTTTTAATTAATGTATATATAAATATAATATTAAACATTTTTATTAATTAATATAAATTTGAAACTTTTTTATATATAAAATTATGAAAATATGATTGATAATAATTTTTTATTATAATATAGTTATATAAATCATATTTATATAATATATTTACATATATTTATTGATTGTTCTATAAATATTATTAAAAATATATAAAATTTTTTATATAAATTAAATTATTCACTATGGACTTTATCACCACTAAGAAAAGCTTTGATAAATGGGCACATTTATCAATGTTAAAAAATTATTGATAATGGTCAGCTGTATCGATGCTTTTAGGCAGCGCTTGTAAAAGTCACCCCTTTATCAGTGCTTTTTTATTTTTCACTAATAAAGGTTAGCACATAATATCACATGTTCTATAGTATTGAATAAAAAACAAATGAATAATTAAAAATAAAAAAATAACTGCTAAATATTTAGTGGATGTTGAAAACGCCATGAAACTAGCTTGCACTACATAAAAAAATGAAGGTTCTAGGTGTAGTGAAAGTGTTAGATGGGGTATGCCCAATTTGGTTTTTTGTTATAATCGATGATTAATTCGAGATGTTCACTAACGATAAACATCATGACCAAAAAAATTGAATCCAAAAATAATTGATGATAGAATTCCAAAACCAACATGCATGATCATCGTATAATGATTTATAATTAATTTAAGAAATTAAAGAATTTCCTTATGATGGATTATTTCTTTATTGATGAATCTGACAACATATATATGTTGAATCATCATTGTGTTATTGGAATAAAGTGTATAATACCTCTAATAGTGATCCACACATGATCTACTAACCTCTGAACATTGTGGTAGGAATCTCAAGGTGCTAACATGATAGATTCTAACAATTGCATCGTTCCTCTTTGACCACACCAAGAATCACTTCAAGAAGGGTTCTCTTTAATATATCTAGAACTGAGAGTGGTGTTGGAGGAGGATCACTCTCTATACTTGAGATAATTCTTGGATATGGGTCTCTCTAGGTCTTTAAAAGAATTCTCTAAATATAGTTGTGCATCATAAAACAAATGGAAATCATTTAAAAATTATATATTTTTGATTAAGTAGTGTTAGGGTTATAAAAATAATAATTTCATTTATGCCTTTATTATTGCTTTAATCCCCTCAAAACCCCATTTCTATTAAAATAATAATAATATTATTATTATTATTTCTTAACATGCATAAAACTAGTGAATTAATTAAATATTATTTATTAAAATAATATTTAATATATATTATTTCTCATTGGACCATTAAACTTAATATTACATTACTATATAATATTTATCTAAACTTGAATAATTACTATTAATTTAATAAATAAATATCAATAAATTATTCACAATTAAAAAATAAATTTTATATTCACTAAATAGTATATAAATATTTATTAAATATTCTTCTTGCAAAATATTCTCCCGAATTACTAGTTATGAAATATATGCGATCAAGAAAACATGAATAATTATTAAACCATGTGTGAGAATAATATTTATTCAAAATTTTAAAAAATAAAAAATAATAATATTTAAATAAGGTTATGGGTACACTTAGTATGTGACTCTCTATGCCTCTTTTTCAGTGGCATTAGGCGAAGTAGCCCAGTGTCCAAGGTTAGCATCTTAAAACATGACAAGGCACCCATAAAGAAATAAGTTAATATAAAAATGATATAAAACCTCATACAGACACTTACTGTGTAATATAATCCTTTTGTCATGATATCTCTAATCAAATGGGATGCACGCTAGTGTCATTAACCTATATGCTCGATGTCTCTTTCTTTGAGTTTTTTTTTTCAGAATTGAACTTGCCCATAGAACACCATGGATATGGATTTATTTAGGATATATCATTTCTATAAAAGGTCTTAAAATATAAAATTTCATTAAAGAAAATAAGGGAAAATCCTTTCTCAGATTATTCATTAATGAAATATTACTCATGACACACCCAATGTATCATGCTTTATTGTGAATATATGTCATAAAATTTTTCATCAATACATCAAAGTACACGACTCACAATATCAATTAATAATAATCTTAAATTAAAAGAATCAATTCATGTGTACACAGACAGAAGCATCCAATGACACATATAAATGTATATTTCCTACTAGAGGGTCTCATTCTCATAATCTCCTATAGTGGAAATTACCATGGGCGTAAACCATGAGAAGGTAACTCAAATTTCTATGAGTCTCCACCCCTAATAGACTATATAATTTGTATGCATAAAATTATTTCATCTAGCTATAGAGCATATATTTAAGAATACTATCATGGAACTTGTGGGTTCTCATGACAATAGAGAACGACTATGACCTTTCAGTGCGATAGTCACGCTTAGAAATTTATCACATACTATGTAATGTATAATAAGAATATTCATGTGATAATTAGTTTATTAATATTCAAAACTATACATATATGTAATCACAAAGTGCATATAAGTTGGTTCTAGGGAACCAATTCCAACGGACTCCCACTTGCACCGAGACAAATGCTAAAAACCTTCAGTCTATTAGCTCTCACATGATACTCTTGATTCTATTTAGATAATTATTTTTTCAAGGGTTCTACAATGATTTATTATGTAGAAAATATTCTTACTACAACTTTACCCCTCTAAGAGAAATCCTTCAAGAAGTGATACTTCTGGAGTATTTGTTTTATCTATTGGTGTCACCTTAGCTCTTTTGCAGGATCCACCATTGCAGTATTATCACAATATAATGTGATAGGTTCTTTAATACTAGATACCAAATCAAGATCCTGGATATTTTTTTTCAAACATATTCTTTGGTAGCGTCAGAAGCCTCTAAATACTCAGAATCCACTATAGAATAAGTGAAAAGTGGTTTCATTGAACTCTTCCAACTCACAAATACTCTATTAATACTAAATTCATATCCTGAATATGAAATCATATCATTTTGATCTATTTGAAAAATATAATTAGTATAAACTATGATTAATATCTCCTCATCTACTCCATACACTTAGAAGAAATCCTTATCTCTTCTTATATTCTTAAGTATAGCCTTAATAGTAGACCAATGTTGTTCACCAAGATTAGATTGATATCTACCTACCATGATCAATGCATAGGCAACATCAAGTCTAGTACAAAACATGGAATACATGATTGATTCTATAAATGAAGTGTATGGGATGTTACTCATTATCTATTTCTTCTATTTTGTCTAAGGACACATTTTCTTGGAAGGATGTATACCATGTGACACTAGAACCAATCCTCTCTTGGATTGTTCCATAATAAATATCTTTAGTATTTGGTCAATATATATATCTTGAATTAGCCTAATAAGCCTCTTGAATCTATCAAAAATGATCTTAATTCATATAATATCAGTTGTTTCACCTAAGTTCTTCCCAGAGAAAAGTTTTTTTAACGAGTCCTTAACAAACTATAAGACTGGTATGTCATTTCCAATAAGTAATATTTCATCAACATATACTACCAGGATAATGACCATATTCCCAAAAGACCACTTGTAAAAACATGGATTACATTCATTATTAATGAAACAAAATTCTTTTATAGCTTCATCAAACTAAATGTTCCATGAACTGGATGCATACTTTAATCCATAAATGGATCTCCATGACTTTCCTATATTTTTGGCATCACCTGGATCACAAACCCTTCTCAATATTTCATATAGACATATTTCTAAAGGTTACCATTAAGGAAATATATTTTGATATACATTTTATAAATTTCATAGTCATGGTAAAATATTATATAAATAAGAATTTCGATGGATTTAAACATAGAAATTGGAGAAAAGGTTTCACCATAGTCAATGTCTTGACACTTTTTAAACCCTTTATCCACTATACTTACTTTATAGGTACTTAATTTACTTTCCATGTCCAATTTTCTATTGAATACCCTTTTGAAATCAACATGATTTATGTTAACTAGTGGATCAACCAGAACCCAAACTTAGTTATGATACATGGAATAAATTTCAAAATTCTTAGATTCTTATTATCTTGAAACTTCTTAGAACTCCAATTCTTATTTATAAGATGGAGGTTCATTATTATCAATGAATAATGAGTCACCATCTTTGGTGACTAAAAACCATATCTCTTTGGTTCACTTTCCTATCTACTACTCCTACATAGTACTTATGTTTCAAGAATAACAACTTCCATAGAGACCTATGAAATCTATTCTTGTACCAACTCTTATATATCTTGAACATAAAATTCATTGAAGTCGATCTATCTCCCACTATACTTCTTTATGATGTGATCCCCCTCAATAAATATGGATTGTCTGGTGACATCACTTTTTTATCATTGGGTTGTAAATGAAATATCCCTTTGTTTCCTTAGGATACCCTATAAAGATACACTTTATGCACCATGGTGCTAGTTTGTTTCATGAGATGGCCTTAACAAACACCTCAGGACCCCATACATGTGTATGTGAAAAAATAGGTTTTTTTACACTCTATATATCATAGTGAATTCTATTTTTCTTTTTAGTTAGTGCTCAATTTAGTGTATATATTGTAGTTTATAATGAATATCCCTAAACAGATAATGGAAAATGTACATACCTCATCATAAACATTACTGTGTCTATAAAGGTAAAATTCCTCCATTCATTAACACCATTCTACTATAGTGTGTAAGGTGGAGTGAGTTAATAAAGAATCCCAAATTCCTGTAGAAATTCAATAAACTCTATGTTAAGATATTCACCACCTCAATCAAACTGAATCTTCTTTATCTTCTTTACAAGTTTATTATCTACTTAATTATTTAATTATTTAAATTTATCCAAGTAATCATAATTATACCTCATCAATTTAACATATCCATATCTACTCAAGTCATTATTAGAAGTTATGAAGTAAGAATAACCATTTATATTCTATTGTAAATGATCTACACTCATTAGTGTGTACCAATCCTATAAGCTCTATGACCCTTTCACCTTATCCTCTAAATGGTGGTTTAGTAATTTTTTCTTGTAAAAATTCATGACATCTTTCAAGTAGTTTTAGCTCAAAAGATTCTAAATAACCATCTTGATATATCTTTGTTAGACACTTCTCATTTATATGAACAATATGGTGATACCACATTTGGGTGTTATATGAATCATGTGAACATGATTCTTTATCAATTTCCATTACTTGGTTTTCATAATCAAATACATAAATACCATTATTTAAATATGACATACCATAATATAGGTTTTCCTTATAAAATAAATGAATTTTATTTCCAAACTTGAAAATAAAAGTATTCATATCTAGGTATGATATAGAAATTATATTTTTGGAAACAATAAATACATAATAAAAATATTTAAAAACCATGCCCATTCCTATTGGCAATGAAAGGTGGTAGTCTCTAATGGATAGAGCAGCCGACCTCACACCATTGGAAGCCCATAAATCCACCTATCCTCTATAAATATTTTAGAATATTTTTGGTATCTATATTTGGATACATATGTGATCAACACATTCAATATCTAATACCCATTTTGTAGATATAGAAATTTTACACTCTATAACAAATGCATATTTATCTTCCCTTTAGTTTTGGGTGATTTTCTACTTATATTGGCCTTGCTTTCAACATAAAAACATATTTCTTCCTTTTCCTTCACCTTCAATTCAATCTTCCTCTTCTTGAAAGGATAAATATTATGATATTTAGACTTTTTATGAGTCTTGGTACTCTTTTCTTTGTTCTTTCTTTTCTTATTCATCATAAGGATCCTGAGGTTTTCACGCCTCATGTCCATTTGAACTTGGTGAATGATCTTAAGAAGTTCTGGAAGACTCTTCTCATTATTGTTCACATTATAATTAAAAATAAAACTGGAGAAGGTCTTGGTATTAATTCAGAAGTTTTACTTATTATTTTTCCATACTTTTTGTTTTGGAAATCAAAAAATCTTTCTTAAAAACATATTTAGTAACTTTTTATATCCAAATTGATTTAGAATGCTTTTGTGGAAAAAATTATATTTTACCATACTTAGAATAAGTTCTTAAGTATTACAACTATATACTTTATATTATTCCTTAAGAATATAGTGATGAGTATGTTTCTGATTAATCAGACTCACATATTTTAGTACTAGATGTTAGAATTTTTTTCATGACTATCATAATGAAAAATTCCTAACAATCATACTGATACCAATATCGATAACATCGGACTGACACTCATAAATATTATCATAATGAAAATCATAAGGAATTTCATCGAACTGACTTAAGTTTATACTCAAATTTGGAAGACTTGTTTTTAATGTAAGGAAATCGTTTATATGGTAATGGTGTAAACTAATAAGACATTGAACATTCAGTTATTACAGAGTGTTATGAACTATCAATTCCAAGTGTCTAATTCATTGAAACAAACTTAGAGAAATATGATCATTGGGAGGCCAATATGACCATTGGAAGGATGCCTATAAATATCAGGTCATTAGAAGAGTTTGTAGCTTATGAGCTGCTGATTGATTTATTTTACATTTTATCATTGTATAAAAGCTATAAATATTTCATAGTGTAAACGTCTTATTCTTAGTCTTAGTAATTGTTTATTGTTTCGTAGTTCTAAGAAACCTTTTTAGTTTGTCTCCTTAAGAATGTTTTTATTATAATTTGCATCTGATCATCGTAATGATCAAGGTTTTTTGGGGCTAGGAAGATAGATACTCTAATCCATCATATCAAGGGATACCGGGGATAGGTACATAGATAATTCGATCATCGTATCAAAGGATTCTGGGGATAGGAAGACAGATCCATTCCGATCATCATATTGAGGGATTCCCTAGTAAGGGAATACGGACTTTCCTATAAGTATAAAAAAGGGGATACCTTAAGTCTAGGTTATATACTACCTTTCTGTTAAGGATAAAAGAGTTATCTTTTTAATATCTTGAAATTCATTAGTTCTTTTGTATGCTATTGTATTACTTATTGTTTACAAGTTTTATTTTATACTACACATATAATAGAAAGTGAAACATCATATTCATATTTTTATTCTGTTAGTTTTATCTATTTTATTCTGATTATGATAAATGACCTCTGATTAACTGGATCCATAGGGATTCTGATATTTTACTCTCTGATTTAATCGTGTTGATTCTAATTATTATTATGTGACTTTTTTCATCGGATTGAGTCTGAGCCTAAGAACCTACTTTTAAGAGGTTTGTGTACTATTTAGTTTAATTATTCTAAACTAAGTTTTTAAAAACTACAATTCACCCCCCCTCTTGTAAGTGTAGACACCTGATAATATTCTTATTATCTTAATAAGTATTATTAGATATAATAATCCAAAAATTGGTATCAGAGAAGTATTATACTACTATAGCTTGCTAATTTTTTAATTTCTTTACTATTGAAATTTTTTGACGTTTGTTATAATTTTTTTTATAAACATTTTGTTACACAAACATGTATCTATGGAAAAAGATTTTATTTTTCTTTAAATATGGTAGGAATGAATATAGGGTCTATAGATAATCTAAATCGAAACCAACCTCTTATTTTTTGATTGCGCTGATTATGAGTTCTATAGGGATAGAATGAAAACCTTTATCATCAACATAGTAGTTAACAATTTTATAATGTTGACTCGAGATTATAAAATTATTGATAAGGAACAAATTTTGGTTACTCATTGAGAAAAATAGAAATATCAGTTAAACTATAGAGTAAGGAATAATTTTTTATGTTCAATGACTAGAAGAATTTATTATAAATCCCCAGCCTTAAACATTACATAATATTGAGTTAAGTCAAGAATTCACATTGAGGATCTTTTCAGGTTTAGAGTTTTAGATAATTGGGTCATAAATATTACATTACATATCGAAAATTACAGAGTAGACACTTATACTCTATCTAATTTTTTCACAATAACAAAACTCCTTGATTAAACAATAATTATTTTCTTTATAAAAAAATCTTGAATTCTTCTTTTCTCTTACCCTTCCTTATACCCTGTGAAAAACATTTCAAAAACTTGGGATGAGGAAAAAAAGCTCAGTAAGGGATATAAAATATGGAAAGAAAACATTAGTCCATCAATACATACAAATCAATAAAACCATACTTTTCAATCATAAAACATAATTTCTTTAACATACCATATGAAATCATATGATTTATGAATAACACACTGAAATCATAAATCATAAAGGTAACTTATGGAATTCATAACATACTCACATTGTATCTTTAACAAATAAATAGGGTGTTATGTTTGGAATACCAATCATAGTATATTCCCAAAATCTATTTGGAGAAACATTAACATTTACCTCCGTCACATTACCCAATGCATTGGAGAGTTATCTCGGGATCACCCGCCCTATGTTTATCATGGAACCACCGATATTTGGTTTATCATCTAACCACCCACCAAATGTACAAGTAACATTACATAATCATAACATATAAATGATCCAAATTATCAACATTTCACTCATCAACCACAATTAATCAATTCAATATATTTAAATATAAAATTCATTTTCAAAATCATTTAAGAATTTTAATAAAGATATTTTTGAATCAAAGTGTCCCATACCACTTTGAAACTTTTAAAGGAATTAACATTTTAAAACATTAACACCCATATAAATAAATACTAAAACCCATTTTGAAAACATGGAAATTAATGAGAAAGATTTAGAATAATAAATATTTAAAACATTTAAAATAATGTTTTCGTTAAAGAGTCCATTACCACTTGAGAAAATACTTGAATAAAAATAATTACATAATACATTAAACAAAGATTATAATATTATGAGAATAAGAAGATTCATGATATAATATATCAAAGGTAAGTACATACACCATATGAAAGTTAATTGGTGTATAAGAACAAATAATTATCAATGGAATGTAAATTGATACAAAGTCCCTTACAAAGATCATATCATTAGATTAAGGATAAATCAATGAAATAATTATGTGTTACAAATATAAATACACCCAATATAAGTGGATATTTAGGGTAAAAAAAATTGAGGTCATTCAAACATATTCTTGTAAAAACAAAACCAATGACATGGATATTTAACTCAATGAAATGATATTGAGTTAATATTTCACTTACAGTGTTCGTATAATTGACGTAACAATTTATCAATGGGGTGATTATGTGTATCAATAGTATATCCACACAAAGGGAAGTGGAAATTATAACATAAATAAATAAATTGTGATTCCACACATAATCATGGAATAATATAATCAATTAAGTATGTGTAAAACCCAATGAGAGGAAATTGAGTTTAGAAATTCCCTTTTGAAAATTCGGCAGCCTAACGACATCACTTAAAATTTTAGAAAATGATTTAATGAGAGAGAGAAGGGTCTATCATAATCTGGACATAAAATGGACAAAAATAAGAATATACAATAACATATCCCAACATTTGAAAATTTAAATTAAAATACATAACATAAAATAAGTCTTTGACTAAAAGGGGAGGGTGAAAGGTTCCCTTACCTTGAGTTTGACTTGTCTCATTCGTTCTTTATATTCCTAAATAATAAACTTAGGTTAATTTATACTTTCTTCAGAAAATGTTTCAAGTTTATTCTTCAATTTATGTTACTTATGATCATGTTATAAAAATAACATAATTATTTAAGTTTTTATCGGTCGTTTTGTCGATATTTAGTACTAGAGTCGAAAATGAACATGATATAATTAAAAATGGTCCATGTGGTCAAAAGCCCATTATCTCCAGATTAATATTATGAATTTAAATAACATATATATCCATTATATATTTATTTATAATATTACATAACATTTGGAGATAATTAATAAAATGTATCGTTCATGGAGATAGTAGGTTGTACGTATGAACGCTACTTTCATTTATTTTTCATATTAAAAGAATGAATAATAAACGATACATAGTTATATTATAATTATAGTATAATAAAATATGATATATATGTTACATAAGTTCATTAACTCCATCCTTTATACATTCCATGTATGGATTGAACGAGTAATATCACTTTGAGGGGGCGGTAGTCTGCACTTTCACAAAAAAAATTATCATATTTTCACATCATGAAAAGCATAAAGGTATTTATGTAAATAAAATTTACATTATCATAGAGACAATATAAATATAATATATATCATATTTAAATATATTTCCAACATAATTTCCACCATGAGAAGTGGTAGGTAAAAACCAAACAATCGTCATTTCGTGAGCCAGCAGTTCGCCATACAAAGAAACAATATGTTCATATCCATTATATGGAGGTGTGTGTAAGTGTAGTTTAAATCCTTTTTTTAACAACATCCTAGTATATTTAGGATACGATTTTTGTTATGTAATAAAACAATAAGAATATAATAGTGAGTGGATAAGTAAAATAATGGAAAGGAACTTTAGAGAAGACGCTACCTCTTAAAATGTGTAACTCCCTTTGATTTGGGCCAAAAGGCTTTCTTGAATTGTATTCTACCCAATGTAAGTCTTCTAGGAGGAATATAGGGATGTTGGAAGCTTATTTGGTCAGATTTTAGATGATAAAAGGGTCTTTAAAGGTGTGAGTGAGGGTTAGAGTTTATTCTATTTTATAAGAGGGAGGAGGGGCACTTTAAGAAGGCATTGAAATATTATTTTATTATAAAATTATTTTTGTTTTAAAATGATCCCAAAGTCATTTATTTAAAATATAAGACTATTTTGGGTATAATAACTCTCAAAAAAAGGTTTTAGATGAGTATTGGTCACAAATATAACATTATCTTTTAGCTTTAACCCATATTTAACTAATTTGACTCTTACCGTGTCTTCTTATATATTCATACTATATGGTTACAATAGTTGCCATAAAATGAAAATAGAACCTAAAGTTGTTCATCAATGAAATTTTAAACATTATAAAAGTAATTTTTCTAAATCTTAGATTTTTAGGACAATTATATCAATTAATAAAAAAGTTTTTTTTTTAAAAACTCATTTATGTCAATTTTTATACTATTCATATCATGACTTTTTAAAAATCCATAACAACTTGAGTCTTTCAAAAATACTTAATTAACTCAAATATAAAAAGTAATAAAAATACCTAAAATTCATGGAATAAAAACTTTCAAAATGAATTTATTTTAATTTTTATAATCTCATTTAATTAAATCATTCATTAATAAGGTAATCACTACTTCATCAATGTGTCATAAATAAATTTATTTATTTAATGTCTAAAAATTATAAATAAAATACCATGCATATTAAATCTTCTTCTATTTATAATGACTATTTATAGTAAAAATATCACTTATATAACCCCATATAAAAATTTTCTTACTAACAGATACATGTTTATGTTACATTTTTATTTACTTTAAATTAATTCTTATAAAATGTCATTTTCACATCCAAGTGGCTCCATGGGGTCTCAAAATCGACCCAAGGATGCCCATGGTCCGAAGTATATCATCAAATAGTATTAGGAAATGTGCTAGGGTAGTTTAATATTATTATAATATTATGTGTTTACCCTTATTTAGCAGATTTACCCTTTAACCAAGGTAAATAAAATAATTACTGAAGCAACTATTCATAATGTCAAAAATAAAAGGTACCTATTTATAAAACTTGGACCTCCTGATTCCCAATATGGAATCCATTTTTCTAAATTCAAAACATAGAAGTTGTAGTAATTAATTTATAATTAATTCTCGTTGTCAAAGCCAACAAGTTTTTTTTAAAAATAATAACTATCAAAAGTTTGACATGTGTTTATGTCTAATTTCAAAGTGAAATTACTTCCAATGACAAAACTTGGATTAAATTATAAAAATATAATCCAACAAAACTTTAAAACCAATTAAAATTGAAATTTAACTATTTAAATAAATTAGATGAAAAGACAGTTTTGACTTAAATTGTTGTATTTTTCACTATTCATTGAAAATGAACTTTATTAGAAAATTACCAAAAATTTATCCAAATTAAGTTTTGATGCTCAAATTATAAAGAAGAAGTTTATTTTGTAAAATATAACATATAAAGGTGTCAAAAACTAGATTTAAAAATGGTTTCCCATCAAAAGGTGGTAAAACTAACTTTTAAAAATATTAGAGTATTTCATGCTTAAAATCAGATTCATTCTTATTTGAAGCCTATAATATTCATTGGATAAATGTAAAAAAATTATTAATTATTTAAAATCATAATATATTTAATTATTTTCATTCTCACCAATATAATGAAAAGACGTTAACTACCATTTAAAATAATAATATTATTATATTATTTTTTGGTATAACTCAAAGTTGTGTGTAATGTAATATTTCAAAGAAACTCATTGTTGCGTGTTGATTACACTATTAGAAAAATCATCCCCTTTAATGAAAAAATAATATCTTATTCATAATTATTAATAGAAATGAAAAATTATTATTTTATAAATACCTAGGTCATTACATCCTTCCATCCTTTTGGAAATTACATCCTTCTAATTTTAAAATTGGGCTTTGAAACTTCATTGAAAGTCCCACATTCAAAAAAGAGTAAATAAAACTATCACTTTAAAAGAAAGAAATATAAGTACAAAGTTCATCTGAGATAACCCATACTATGATTCCATGTTGGAAAACATGGATATGGAAGAGAAACTAAGTGTCAAGTTCTGATAGAGAGTGATAGAAAACATGATCAGGAGAAAGTGAACTACCGAAAAATCATAAACTTGTGATGGTTTAAACGGTCTTTGATTCCGCAGTTGGAAAATTGAATGGAAAAAGTTTTTGTATTAAGTTCCTTTTCATAAAGTTGAGGAATTTATTTATGATATTGACTAAGAACATAAGGAAATATTCTTACTTTTCAAGTAGAGTTTCATACTTTAATAAATTTCAACCAAAAACTCATATTTTCTCCAAACAATGAGTATTCATGATAACATGGTCACACCTGAAGTGCTAAAATCAAATTCTATAGAATCACGTAATCCAAAAAACATAAACTATATATTTCCTCTGTCTTTATACATCAACCAAAACCAAAATGGTTAGTATGAGATCAGATAATCCCTAAATTTTCAATCCTTTATAAAAAGAAATATTATTCTTAATCTCAAAAATTCAAAAAACAATACCCACAGTTCAACAAAGAACATTAAATACACAATTGTCCTTAAAATTTTCAATATAATATAAACTAATATTGAAACCCAAAACTCAGAGGAATTTGATCACATAATCTTCCACAATAAATATTAACATTTATCTCCAAATAACATTGTTTACTCTTAAAGTATCATACTTAAAAGTAATTATCCTAATCACATATTCTCAAATGTAGGTTAATAATTTCTATAAATAACCCAAATTTATATAAGTCCATAATAAAAATATAGATTCTTACAAAATAAAATTCAACCATTACTCCTCAAATGAAATCCAAAATTAATCTATTTTCCTTAGGCATATAGTTTCCCAAAAGAGCAAACGTATTCCAAAATATCATTTATCACTTAATCACCAAATCATTTTACTATACTAAGAATATCCATTTGATAAAACATAATTTCCAAAAATCAACTTATTCTTGATCCATAAAATCATTTAACTAAAAAGAATAAGTCATACAAACCAGGTACTTCATGTAGTACAGTGGTAGGTGATGTGCCCTTTTTGCCCTTCAGTTGCGGGTTTGATTCCCACGGCCTTGCCAGACACAACGGGTTGCCACCCATCTTACAGGTTTTCATTTATATAAAACTCAAAAATAACCCTAATATGTTTTAACCTCAAATGTTGTCTTATACCTATCATTTTCATCCCAACTCATTAAGAGCTCAACATCTTAATGAATTCTTATTTATATTGTCATTTTTTATTTCACCTCCATATGATAAAATAAAACTATTCCCAATAGAAATAACATCATACCTTGATCATGGTGTCCATGTGTTTTCATCGTCATCTTGTTCATGTAGGTAAAAGTTCCATGTATTGCAAAAATGATTTAGTGATCCTTCAAAATCATTTGCTTCCTTCATCCAAATACACCTTGTACAACTTGGGTTATATGGGTGTTCGCAGAAAAATAGTTTCGGAAAATAATCATGTATGACATATAATTTCAAAACATCGGATAAAAATTGATTTTTATAAAATATTCAGACCAAGTTTGAGTTGAAACATTCAATCAATGGTCCTTTAAAAATACCATAAGTATGTGCTAGGAGACTATATTTTAAAAGAAAATATAAATAGGTTGTGGAAGGGTCTTCTTCTTTATCGCCTTTTTCAAAATGATAATATGCTTCAAAGTTTTTGATAAGGTAAAATATTTGAAAATGCCTTGATAATATTTACCTTTCTTGAAAATATGAGAATATTGAGAAAATAGGATTTGATTAAATACAACCCATAAACAATGATGGTATCGAGGTATAGAGGAGGTTTTTGATATCTCAAACAACTAATTTCAAGTGAGTTGTATGTTAGAAAAAGTTTCACAACCATCCAAACATGACTCTGCAATAACTATTGAAAGCATGTCATTAGGAAGAGATAGGAATGTTGTTTGAGATCATCCTATTTCCATTTGTAACTCACTTTCCTTGATCTAAAGAAGTTATAAAACAAGGATTTAACTAAAATAATAGACATGGGGACTTACCATATGTTTAACAAAAACTCTTAATCCCTAAAGTTTTCTAAACTATTCCTTTAATACCAACTATAAATCCCCAACCTTAAACATTACATAATCTTGAGTTAACTCAATAATTAACATTGAGGAAATTTTCAGGTTTATAGTTTTATAGAATTAGGCCATAACTATTACAATAAATCTCCAAAATTACAAAGTAGACACTTATACACTATCCAATTTTTTTACAATAATAAAACTCCTTGATTAAAACAATAATTATTTTCTTGATAAAAATCTTCTTGAATCCTTACTTTATCTTACCCTTCCTTATACCCTGTGAAAAACATTTCAAAAACTTACGATAAGAAAAAATCTCAGTAAGGTATATAAAATAAGGAAAGAAAACATTAGTCCATCAGTACATACAAATAAATGAAACCATACTTTTCAATCATAAAATATAAGTTCTTTAACATACCTCATGAAATCATATGATTTATGAATAACACACATAAATCATAAATCATAAAGGTAACTTGTGGAATCCATAACATACTTACATTTTAGTTTTCACGACTACATAGGGAGTTACGTCTAGATTACCCATCACAGTATATTCCCCAAATCTCTTTGGAGAAACATTAACATTTGCCTCCATCACGTTACCCAATGCATTGGAGAGCTATCTCGGGCTCACCTACCTTAGGTTTATCATGAAACCACTCGTATTTGATTTATCATGTAACCACCCATAAAATGTACAAGTACCATTACATAATCATAACACATAAAAGATTGAAATTGTCAGCATTTCACTAATCAGCCACAATTAATCAATTCAAGATATTGAAATATTCAATCCATTTCCAAAACTATTTAAAACATTTAATAAAGAGATTTTTGAATCGAAGTGTCTTATACTACATTGAAAATTTTAAAGGAATTAACATTTTAAAACATTAATGTATATATAAATAAATCATAAAAACCATTTTTAAAACATAAAAATTAAAGAGAAATATTTAGAATAATAAATCTTTAAAACATTTAAAATAATTTTTTTGTTAAAGAGTCCCTAACCACTTGAGAAAATACTTGAATAAAAATAATTACAGAATAAAATTAAACAAAGATTATAATATCATGAGAATAAAGAGATTCAGGATATAATATGTCAAAGGGTAGTATATACACCATATAAATGTAAATTGGTTTATAACAACAAAATATGTCTCAATTGAATGTAAATTGAGACAAAGTCCCTTACAAAGATCATATCCATAAATTAAGGATGAATCAATGACATAATTATGTTTGAAAAATATAAATACACACAATATAAGTGGATATTTAGGGTAAACAAATAGATTTCATTCACACATATTCTTTGAAAAACAAAACCAACGACATGGATATTTAACTCAATGAAATGAGATTGAGTTAAGATTTCACTTACAAGGTTTGTATAATTGACATAACAATTTATAAATGGGGTGATTATGTGTATCAATAGTATATCCACACAAAGGGAAGTGGAAATTATGACATGAATAAATAAATAGTGATTCCACACATAATCTTATCATAATATAATCAACGAAGTATGCATAAACCCAAAGAGGGGAAATTGAGTTTAGAAATTCCCTTATGAAAATTTGGCAGCCTAACGACATCACTTAAAATTTCAGAAAATGAGTTGATGAGAGAGAGAAGTTTCTCTCATCATTTTTACATAAAATGTACATAAATAATGATATAAAAAAATATATCCCAACATTTTAAAATTTAAATTAAAAGACATAGCATAAAATAAGTCTTTAACGAAAAGAGGAGGGTGAAATGTTCCCTTACCTTTAGTCTGACTTGTCTCGTTCGTTCTTTATATTACTGAATAATAAACTTAGGTTAATTTCTACTTTTTTCAGAAAAATTTTCAATTTTATTATTCATTTTATATTACTTATCATCATGTTATAAAAATTACATAATTATTTAAGTTCATGTCGGTCATTTTGTCGATATTCGGTATTAGAGTCGAAAATGAACTTGATATAATTACAAATTTTCCATGTGGTCAAAATACCATTATCTCCATATTATTATTCATGATTTAAATATAATATATATCTATTATATATGTATTTATAAAAGTCCAAAACATTTTGAAATAATTAATGAAATGTATCCTTCATGGAGATGGTAAGCTGTACGTACGCATGACCACTACTTTCATTTATTTTGCATATGAAATGAATAAAAACTAAATGATACATAGTTATATTATAATTAATGTATAATAAAATATGATATATATGTTACATAAGTTCATTAACACCATAATTTATACGTTCCATGTATGGCATGAAACAATCATATCACTTTGAGAGGGTGGTAGTCTGCACCTCCTCAAATGAAATTATTGTATTTACACATAATGAAAAGAATAAAGGTATGTTTATAAATAAAAATTAAAGTATAATAGAGATAATATAAATATAATATATATCATATATAAATAAATTTCCATCATAATGGCCACCATGAGAGGTGTTAGGGGAAAATTGAACAATTATTGTTTTGTGAGGCAGCAGTTCACCGTACACAGAAATAGTATGTTTGTATCCATTAGATGGAGATTTGTGTAAGTGTAGTTAGAATAATTCTCATAAAAACATACTAATATATTTAGGACAATTTGTTTTTTTATTTAATAAAATAATAATAATATAATAGTGAGTGGAGAAGTAAAATAATAGAAAGGAACTTTAGAGAAGACGCTACCTCTTAAAAAGTGTAACTCCCTTTGATTTGGGCCAAAAGGATTTCTTGAATTTCCTTCTACCCAATTTAATAATTCTAGGATGAATATAGGGATTTAATTATCTTATTTGGTCAGATTTTTGATGATCCAATGGGCTTGATAGGTGTGATTAAGGGTTAGAGGTGATACCCTTTTATAAAAGGGATGAGGGGCACTTTATAAAGGCATTGAAATATTATTTTATTATAAAATGATTTTAGGTTTAAAATGGTAAAAAAGTCATTTATTTAAAATATATGATTCTATTAGGTCTAAAAACTCTCAACCAATAGATTTTAGGCAAGTATTGGTTACAAATATAACCTTATCATTTAGCTTTAACCCTTAGTTAACTAACTTGACTCTTACCATGTCTTCTTGTATATTCATACTATAAGGTTAAAATAGTTACCCTAAAATAAAAATAGAACATCAAGTGGTTAATTAATAAATTTTCAACATTATCAAAGTCATTTTTCTGAATATTATATTTTTAGGACTATTATAGCATTTAATAAAAAAGCATTTTATTTAAAAAGTCATTTATATCAATTTTGATAATATTCATGTCATGACTTTTTAAAAATCCATAAAAACTTGATTATTTCAAAAAAAACTTCATTAATGAAAAGATAAAAAGTAATAAACATCCCTAAAATTTGTATATAGTATAAAAAGTATCAAAATAAATTTATTTTAATATTTATAATCTCATTTATTTAAATCATTTATTAATACGGTAATCACTACATCATCTTTGTGTCATAAATAAATTTATTTATTTGATGTATAAAAATTATAAATAAAATACCATTATGATCTAAATCTTATTATATTTCTAATGACTATTTATATTCAAAAATATAAATTATATAACCCCATATAAAAATATTTTTACAAAAAGATACATGTTTGTGTTATATTTTTCTTTACTTTAAATTAGTTCTTATAAAATGTCATTTTCACATCCAAGTGGCTACATGGGGTCTCAAAATCAACCCAAGTATGCCCATGGTTAGAAATTTCTCATAAGATAGTATTAAGACATGTTTTATGGTAGTTTAATATTATTATTATAAGGGTTGGTGTCCTCAGAACCAATTGTTTTGTACTTTGATTACATAAATGTTCACTTATTATATATTGTTCATTATTCTGCATGACTATAATATAATAATGTCCTGGAATATTTGTTGCATTAATAATTTCATAGCATATCCCCACTATGATGAGAACCTTGAAATGCTATAACAATATTCTTAAATAAAGTTCTGCGGTTGGATGGCATACTATGATAGGACACATAGTATACAGACCGTCATGTGTGAGTACTCGTAAGAAGATGAGACTCTCTCTCATAGAGTTTGCACTTGGTAATCTCCAAGATGGGAGATTATGAGAACAGACCTGCCAGTAGTAATTCCGCATGTCTTGGTGTCATCAGATATTGCTATCTACAAGCGTGTGTAATGGTCCTTAGACTGGAAAATTATCATTAACTCAGGTCATGACTCGCGCACTTAGATTTACTGACGAAAACCATCATGCAGACAGTTGGAGGGAAGTAGGGTACGTTTGGTGCGTCACGAGTGACATGTTGTTAATGGATAAGTCAAGGAATAATTTGTCCCTTCCATTTATAGAAGTTGATATCTCAGCCCTTTGAATGAAATAGAACTGTCCCATTAAATTCCATGGCCATGGTGTAAACGACGAGTTTATTTCAGGTAGTCAAAGAACGACATATCAAGCATATAGGTTTATGAAAATGCCATGAAACCTTCTTGATGAGATATCAAGACAAAGGGATTAGATTACACAGTAAGTGTTCGTATGAGGTGATACGTCAATGTGGTGTCAACTTCTTTCTTTTGGGTGCCTTGACCCGTTTCTAGACAGTAATCTTGGAATTTAGGCAAGCCTGCCTAATTCCAACGAGAAAGAGGCCTAGAGGGTCACACACTAAGTGTATCCAAGTATCTCAAGTTGAATAAAGATTATTCCCGTATGTGGTTTAATAATTATTCAAGGAAGCCTACGTTGTTTTTAATAATGGAGGAAAGATAAAATAAAACAAGTACACACCGTGTATTATTATTACACGCCGTGTAGTTTTATTTTGGAAAGGAAATGAATAAATGAAAACAAGATATACACGCTGTGTACATTTAATGTACACTCTGTGTAGTTTTCAATGAAAAAACAAGTACATGCCGTGTATTTATTATTACACGCCGTGTAGTTTTTCCAGTCAGGATTTTGAGGATATAATATTGTTTTAAATGATATTTATTATAATCAGTGTGAGCGCATGTCAAGGAATTATTTATTTAACATGGGGTTTTAAATAAAGATTCAATGAAATAAATAAACCGTGTAACGCGTTTATTTATTATCATAACTCTATAACCCCACACACCCGATTATAAATATCCTCACAACCCCAACTCTTTTCTGACACATAAGAGAATTGTTCGACACAACATCTCTGGAGAATTATTTCAAGGACGAAAGAACCTTTTCCTCCAAGAACGCTCTCAAGACTGAGAGAGATCCTCTTCCATCAGATCAAGACGATCTAAGGCGGACAACACAAGCAAATGCTTCTCCACGCTAGCACCCGGAGAATCCTTTGGCGACATCCAGAGATACGAGGTACACGTGTGGATCACTGCTAGAGGGAGTCTACACTTGGCTTCTGCGACGCAACGATGGATCACATCGGCAACGTGATCGAGAACATCAACGAAGAAAGAACGCCCAAAAGGTATTTCTTTATAATTGATTAAATTAATTATAATCAACCTATAAAGATCCTTGTTTGTGGTTCCGGGACAAACCATCTTCTTTGTCTTTTTCTATGATTCGATCCGTGGAGATTGGCGTTTATCGTCATATTGATCCCGGATTGATCATTGATAATGAAAAAAAGCCAAGTGGGCACATCCACCCACGTGCTTCTGCTGCGCCCGGAACCTTCAATTATAATATTATTTTTTACCCTTATTTACTAGATTTACCCTTTAACCATGGTAAATTAAATAATTACTGAAGTTACTATTCATAATGACTAAAAATAAAAGGTGCCTATTTACATAACTTGGACCTCCTAATTAAAAATATGAAATCCATTTTTATCAATTCAAAACACAGAAGTTTCGTTAATTAATTTAAAATCAATTCCCATTGTCGAAACCAAAAAGTGGGTTTTTAAGATGTAATAACTATCAAAAGATTGGCATGTGTTTATGTCCAATTTCAAAGTGAAATTAATTAAAATTACCAAAATTGGATTAAATGATAAAAATATAATCTAATTAAACTTTAAAAATAATTTAAATTACAATCTAACTATGTAAATAAATTAGATCAAAAGACAGTTTTGACTTAAACTGCGGTATTTTTCACTATTCATTAAAAAATGAACTTTATCATAAAGTTACCAAAAAATTATCCAAAGTATATTTTGATGTTAAAATTATAAAGAAGAAGTTTATTTTGTCAAATAGAACATATAATTATGTCAAAAACAAGATTTAAAAAGGGTCCACTATCAAAAGGCTGTAAAACGACCTTTTAAAAATATTAGAGTATTTCTTACTTAAAAAAAGATTCATTCTTATTTGAAGCCTCTAATATTAATTGGATAAATGTAAAAAAAATTAATAAGTATGTAAAATCATAATATAGTTAATTATGTTCATTCTCTCCAATACAACAGCAAGGCGTTAACTACCATTTAAAATAATATTATTATTATATTATTTTTCGGTATAACTCAAAGTTGTGTGCAATTTAAGATTTAAAAGAAACTTTTTGTTGCGTGTTGAGTACATCATCGGACAAAGAATACCCTTTAGAGTAAAAATAATATCTTATTCATAAATATTAATAGAAATGAAAAATTATTATTCTATAAATACCTGGATCATTACATTTATACTCGTATTTCTTCTTGTGAAGCTACCAAAAATATTTGGAAATGATTGAGATCATAAATTTTGGTACATGTAAAGATGTTTAGACTCCTAGAGCTATTATAAGAGAAGATTACCAAGCCTTTTACTTCTTACTCAGTTAATCTGTTGCAAATATGAATCAAATATTCATGGCTATTACAAAAAGTTTATAATCTATTGGTGAAAAATTTATTGATGATGATATACTTATTGAGAATATAATTGATATCATGACCAACAATTGGGAATAAAATAGGATAGTAGTTTATGATTATAAAAAGTTAAATAATCTTACCTTGGATGATTTTATCAGTACCCTTATTCAGTATGAGGTCAGACTCAAAAGAGATAATGAGAAAGATAAAAATAAAAATGGCAGTGTTTCCTTTACTTGAACATCTACCTTTTCTTATAAAGTGTAACATGTGGAGAAAGTTGTTAACTATTCAATAAATAATAAAGTTGTTATTTAATATTATTCAAGTTTTTATGAACATTCTAATAATGAGTTAGATAACTTGGAGATAAGGGTGAATAATATATTTGAAAAGAAAGATTTTCAATACTGATACAAGAAAGGTAATAAAGATAAAAGTGAAAAGAAAGATTAAGTTACTTTTTTATGAATGCAAGAAAGCTAGACAAATCAAAGTGGGTTTTACAAGATGAAGAGGAAATATCGAAAAGAAAATAATTTAGAGAGGAATGGAAAAATGTATTTCAAATAAAAAGAAAATAAAGTGATGAAATATTTTGAAACATGGAGTGCTAGTAGACTTGATTCTTCTAAGAATTATTCAGATAATGACAGTTTTGGTCAGAGGAACATAGGTATTTTTTCCAATGTACCTAAAGTAAATCATTATTTCATGGATAAGGTATGATCAGATGAAAACCTTACCAATATATCTTTAAGTGATAATTATCCTAATAATAAGTATTCAAAATCCTCTAATGAAGAATCTTCCTCCGCCAATGATGATAATTCTTTACCTTCTTATGAGGAAGTTTCATGCTTTTCTAAACTTTTATAAAATGAAAATTATAAAACTTTCAAACAACATGGTAATGGTAAAGTAAAAATTGATAAGGATCATTCAAAAATAAATGTTTTGAAAATTGAAATATCATATATTTCAAAATATCTTGATGAGACCATTTCTAAGAAATAAAATATTTCTAAAGATTTAGATAAAGTTTTTTCTGAGAAAAATGCTTTAGAAACTAACCTTAATTATAAAACTAATACAAATGAGGATAAAGATTTAGTTGTAAAACTAAAATTTGAAATCTCAAGTCTGAGAAAACTTTTATTCAACTTTACCACTTGAAAGGAAAGTTTTTATAAAATGTATAAACAAGTCCATCCTCAGGGTAATGGTTATGGAATGTGTTATACATATAAAAACCAGTTTTTAGTAACAATTATTTTTTTCCAAATAATGACCCTTTTTCACTAAATGTCAAAGTTGTGGTCATTGGAAAAATAATTGTTCATTAAATAAATTCAAATATATAGGATTTATAAAATAATATTTTTCTAAAGAAAATTGTATTCCTAAAGTTTTATTTTCTAACATTATCATACCCAAGAAGGTTTGGGTGTCAAAAAGATAATATTTTTGTTTTCAAGAAAAAAAATAAAGTACCAAAAAAACAATATATGGTATATGGATAGTGGGTATTCTAGACACATTACTAGAAAAAAATAATTCTTCTAGAATATTATCAAAATGAAAGGTGGCAAAGTAACTTTCATGGATAATTTTTAAGGAGAGATTATCAGTATAGGTAATATTTTTCTTCTTGGAAAAGTTCTTATTTTTAGTCTTTTTTTGTTAAGGTTATTAAGAAAAACCTTATAAAAATAATCCAATTATGTGATTGAGGTTAACTTGTGAGCTTTAGGAATGATAAATTTTTACTACATAGTTCCAAGGATGAATTTATTCATACTTTTAACTGGAAATAGAATGTTTACACACATAACTTAAAAGACCTTAGGATCCAAGACTCACCTTTCCTTAGTTCAATGTAAGATCAATATTTGTTATGGAATATAACTTTAGGACATTTTAACCTTAGAAACATACCTATGTTGACTGAAAATTGACTTGTTAAGTATTTATCAGAGCTTAGTTTTGATTCTTCAAAAGTTTGTGACCCTTGTAAATATAGTAAGCTATATAAGTCAAGTTTTAAATCTATTACCGAAGTATAAAATTTTGATGCATTATATTTAGTGCACATAGAATTATTTGGTCCTAAAAAACTGGAAATATTTGTAGAAAATACTATTTATATGTCCTAATTTATGATTACACTAGATACACATGGGTTTATTTTCTCAAAAATAATTATGAATCCTTTTTTTATTATAAATTTTTTTTGGCATAAGTTAAAAATGATAAAAACCTTCCCTTTATAACTATACATTGTGATTATGGTGGAGATTTTGTAAATTCTAATTTTGTTAATTTTTGTAATAATAAAGTTATATAACATAACTTTTTAGAACCTAAAACTCCTCAACAAAAGGGGGTAGTTGATAGAAAAAATAGAATTATTCAATAAATAACTAGAACCATTTTAAGTGAATACTAAATTACTAAACATTTTTGGGCTCAAGTGGTTAGTACTACCTACTATACTATAAATCAAGTTTTTATGAGATCTTTTATTAATACCACTTCTTATGAGTTGTGGATAGGTAGAAAACCAAATGTTTCTTAATTTAAAGTATCTAGTTACAAATTATTCATCATGAATATGAAAGACAACTTACATAAATTTTCACCCAAATATGAGGAAGGAATATTTTTAGGTTACTCAGCTACTTTTAAGGATTATAGAGTTTTTAATAAAAATTATTTTGTGGTAGAGGAGATAGTACATGTTAATTTTGATGAAATAGATCCTTTTGTTTTCAAACAACCCCAACCAACATCTTTGGATGTGATTTTTAAAACTTATTTTCAACCTTTTTTAAAAATTTCTTCTCATAAGGATATAACTCAATAAATTTTTTATGAAGTTATTATTTAGGAATATTTTCAACATATTGTTGAATAATATGTTTTTTAAAACCCAAGAAGTCAGTTTTTTATAGGAATCATCCTAGTCAAATTATCATTGGTGATATTGATCAACTGGTTAGGACTAGAAGTTCCTTAAAAATTGAACATCTAGATTTCTCATCTCAATTTGACCTTAAAAATACTGATGAGTATTTAGGTGATGAGGATTGGATTAAGGTAATTAAAGATAAGATTAATGTATTTGATAGGAACAATTTTTGGAATTTAGTTGAACTA
This sequence comes from Viscum album, assembly GCA_963277665.1. Taxonomy (NCBI): domain Eukaryota; kingdom Viridiplantae; phylum Streptophyta; class Magnoliopsida; order Santalales; family Viscaceae; genus Viscum; species Viscum album. The sequence goes on from OY728144.1 coordinate 602,520,888, forward strand.
CCTAAATAAACTTCTATAATTGGAGTAAAATGGGATTTTAGAAACAAATGTGATGGAAATGGCATTATTGTTAGAAATAAAGTAATACTTGTTTCTAAGGGTTATAATCAATAATAATATATATAATATAAATAATACTATACACTGGTATCTAGACTTGAAGTTATTAGTATACTTCTATACTTTGTACTATTCTTTAAAAACAAGATTTTTCAAATGGATGTGAAGTGTAATTTTCTTAACAGATATGTTTAGGAGGAAGTTTATGTTGAACAACCCCATGGTGTTAAAAATAAAAAATATCCTAAATGAATTTATAAACCTATCAAATCTTTATATATACTTAAATAAGACCCTATAGATTGGTATGATATATTAACATGATTTTTGTTTAAAAAAAATCATTAAGGGGGCTAAGGATCCAACGCTTTTTATAAAAAAAGTTAATAAAAACAATATTATTGTATAAATTTATGTTGATGACATTATATTCAAATAAAATTAAAAAACATTAATAGATTCCTTTAAAGATCTTATGGAATTTGAGTTTGAGATGAGTATGATGGGTGAGTTAACATATTTTCTTGGTTTTAAAATTTCATAAAAACTAGAAGGAGATTTTATATCTCAACATAAGTATATAAAATATATTATTAAGAAATTTAGAGATAAAAATACTAAAAGAATTAGTACTCCTACTGGTACCTCAAAAACTTTAGATCTTGATGATACTGGGAAACCAGTTGATTAAAATACTTTTATAGGTATGATAGGATGTTTACTTTACATAACTACTAGTCATTCAGATTTATTGTTTTCAGTATGCTTGTGTGCAAGATATTAAAAAAATCCAAAGGAATCCCATTTAAAAGATATAAAATGAATTTTTCATTATCTTAAGGGAACTATGGATTTAGGACTTTTTTATTCTTATGGAAATGTTTTTTAACTATTTTTTTTTTCAGATTATGAATTTGGTGGTTGTAGAATGGATAGAAAAACACATCTAGAACCAGTCATTTCTTAGAAGAATCCTTAGTTTCTTAGTCTTGTAAGAAATAACACACATTAGCACTTTCCACCACTGAATCCAAATATGTGATAGCTGTATGTTTTTATTCTCAAGTGTTCTCGATGCAACACACACTCACTGACTATGCCATGAGTTTTACAAAAACTCAAATAATTTGTGATAACACAAGTTCCGTTTACTTAAATAAAGACCCAAAAAATAACTCACATGATAAAAACATAGATATAATACATTATTTCCTTTAGGACCATGCACTAAAATGAGACATTATTTTATAATTCATAAAAATTCAAGATCAAATTGCTAACATTTTTAAAAAACCTATTCCTTCTGATAGATTTTTATATATTAAACAAAAACTAGGAATGATCAATATAAATTAATCATTCACATCTACTTATTTTTAACCTATATCCTTACATTAAGTTACTCCTTTTAACAGGGGGATTACATATGTTTTTTGTTTTTAAAACATTTTATTTTTCAAAAACTTTTAATTCTACATTTTTTTATTTTTTTCTAAAAAAAATCACAATGTGACTTACAGACTTATATAAATGTTTTAGATCCATAATTTCTAAAAGGATTTCCATAAACATAAAATTTTATAAAATTTTTGGACTCATATTTTGTTACAAAGTTTTCGTACATGAAAAATATCATAATAAGTCCTTCTAATAAAACTATCATAATTTTTTTCCTTAGTGAATTCATAGTAATTATTTTTCTTTATAAAACTATTATAATTATGTTTTCTATAAAAAATATTTATATTAATTTTTCATAATCACAACTATCGTAATTACTTTATTTTACAAAAACTAATAAGAAAATATTATTCATACCAATGGAATTCTTCACTTAGAAAGGTAATTCTCTATTATTTTTATTTACACTATCTCATTAAGATTAGTTATATTATTATTTTTGTTATATTTCTTAGTTTTATTAAAACCTTTTTTTGTTTTTCAAATTTTTAAAATTTTCTTAATCGGATTCATACTCAATATGATAATTTTTTTAAAACCTCGAGAGTTTAATTTTTTTTAAACTTTCTTCAGATTAACTTCAAGTATCATATCATAAATATTTCAATATTAACCATTGGATTACTTTTGGAAGTTGAACTAACATCTCAAGTGCCTATATAAGGAGGGACCCCCTTGTCTCCCACATCGGTTGTTTCAGTGTTTTTCCCCTGAGTTGTTGTTGACTTAAAGTTGTTCAAACTGAAAAAAATTCCTTTCCATCCAATTTACCAGATCCAGCCTCAGTATGATGGTGACAAAATGTGTTTTTAAAATTTGATTTTTCTTTAGATAAAGGTTATTAGAGAGATATTTATATGATAAATACGAACCCAAATTGAACAAGATAATTTCCTTTCAAGGATGGGAATGAGTATGTGTTCAAAAACCAGATAAGTATTTTGATTTATTTTATCTTGATGGTGTATATGTGTTTTATGCATCTGTTAATATATGGGAAAGAAAAAATTTCTTTTAAAATTTATGAAAAGATATATAAATTTTCATGTAAGAAACTTTTGGATTTTATTGAAATAACTACAAGAGGAGATTCTTACTTACCATAACACAAGTTTCCTAACGATATTGGTATGTTTTATAAGAATAAGGTAGAAGATTTTTTGTTTGTTCATTATAATAAAATCATAAAATTATCCCATCTAAGACCAAACAACCAGTTTTTATCCCTATGGATACAATAATTCCTAATACTGAGGAAAGGGGACTGAGATACCCTAAAAGTTTCATATGTATTTGTTATGGATTATGTGATAAACATGAGAAAGATAGATCTCATCAAGTTTTTCTTTATCACATTTGATAACCTCAAAACTGATACAATAAAATAAAATATTATTATGTTTCTAGATTTGATCAGAAAAATGATATTTGAATGTATGAAAGGTTTTAAAATGTCCAACAAATCGATACTGCTGAGAGAAAATATTTATTTCATTAGTGATGATAAGATGAATCAAATAATAATTTTTTTTGATATAAGATCTAAAAAAATGTTGAAAAAGTTGGTGAAGCTGAATTGGGGGAAGAGCCATAAAGAAAGGCAAATAAGTTTGAGAAGAAAAATAAAAGGAAGGCCGAGACATCCCCAAAAAAGAAGGAAAAAAACAAAAGAAATTTCTTGATGAAGTTCATGATGAGTGGATAAAAAAGAATGAAGAAATAAAACTAGGAGATACTTATATTAGACTTGACCCTTCTAAGGAAATGGATTTGAAAATACATGTTGCTGATACATTATAAGAATAAGAAAAGAAGAAAAATTAGTAGAAAAAGTTGATAGAATCTCAACTCTGTGAGAATTTGTTAAAAGGTGCTGAAAGAGATTCTAAGAAGATTGATTTACCAATTTCTCATACTGATCAAGTAAATTTGAGATCTGAATTAGTATTTGAAGAAACATTTTTTTCCATGATGAGAATCATTTTGTTGTAGAAAAAGGAAAAAAATTAGTTATTGAAGAATCAATACCAACTATTCAAGAAAAAGAATTGGAACCAGCACCATAAGGAAAATGAGATTTGATAACATCTAGATAACTTGAAGAGGATCTTGATAAAACCATTGATAAATAGGTTAACGGAAATGAAAAATAAGAAAAATATAGATTTGAAGAAGAATAGAAAGAATAAAATAAAATTGAATAAGAGGTTTAAAAAGAGGAATACAAAGAGGATGAGAATCAAGGAGATGAAAATAGGATGAGAATAAGGAAGAAGAAGATAATGAAAAATCTCAGACTAAAAAATATTCATTGGACTCATCATCTTCATTAGAGTCATCCTAATTGAACAAACCATCAAAGATAGATCAGGGAAGTAAATCCAGAATCTCTAAAGAAAAATCATCTTCATCAAAGGAAGTTGAATTCTCATCAAAGAAAAATAAGATGATCATATTTCAAAAACCAAAGCTGATGACATAGTTAAAAATTGTAAGGATGCTGATATTCTTGAATTATTTTATGATAATATAGTGGTATACAATGTTTCTAAAGAAGTTGAAAATGGATTTTCAAATAAATACAGAGGAAAAGTAAAATTAGAAGAAGTCAGAACTAGTTGAATAAAATCACATGAGATTCAGAAAGATCTATCAGATTCAGTAGAATTAATAGTTTTTTAAGGAGTTGATTATATTGTTCATGATTTTAAAGGCTTGAAGGAACAATTCCTTATTTTACTTGGCTTGAAGTAGGAGGACAGTTAATCCAAGATATCCTCATTCAAAATTTGGAGTCAATAAAACTTTTAATAGAATCAGTTATCTATATTGAGGCATAATTGAAAACTCTTCAAGAAAGTTATCATACTCATAATATATCTTGTAATAAAATTATGAAATGGTCTCATCAAGTAGATGTTGATATCAAATTTCATGATGAGAATTTTTTTGTGTGAATAAGATCATGAATGAATCAGAAAATTCCTTCAGTAAAATATCAAATGACTCGGCTGACATAGTGAAGTTTGTGGAAGAAATTTAGGATACAACTAATAATTGTACTGAGGAAGTAAATGATCTGAATGGAAAAATATAATATAGGCAGTTGGAGTTGGCTAGACTCAAATATTATGAAGATTAAATTAATTTATTGATTAATTAGAACAAATATGTTTCTAAAAAATTTGGATTTAGAAAGATAATTTTGAGAATATAGAGAAGGACATACATGAGTTCATGAAGAACAATGAATTTTTAAAAACCCTGATAAATAAATAATGATTTTTTTATTATTTTTGAACTCTCGTTCTTTTTTGTTTTTGTAAAACATTTGAAATTTTTGTAATATATGAATTCTCTTCTCATCTAATTCTAATTTGTTTGAATATTTTACAATTATTATTGGTTGAATGTTATTTCATATTTTTTTGTGGATGATAAGTTAATTCATCATATTGTTTCATATTGTTTTTTGTCTAAATTATCAAGAAACTTCAAAATTATTCCCCATTTTTTTAAATCACAAAGGGGGAGAATTTTATTTAAAGAGGGAGATTTTCTTTAATGAATTGAATATTTTATAAAGGGATAAATTAATATGAGGAAGAATTTTTTATAAAGGGGGAGATGTTTATTTAATGGGGAGAATACAATCCTTAGGGGGATATTTTTTCCTAAATGGGAGACCATTGTATTCAGCATCATACTCTCCAAAATATTCATAAGTTTAATAAAATTATGGGATTTAAGGTTTAAAGTTTAACTCTGGATATGAAGTACTTAAAAGAATAAGGACTGTAAGTTTTCCAATGTTTTTTTTCATTTAATTTTTGGGGTTTGTGCTTTCCAAAACTGGGGAGATTATTGAGAGAAAATTATTACTTATTATTTTCCCATTCCTTTTATTTTTGAAATCACAAAAACATTATTAAAAACATATTTACTAAATTTTTATGTATAAAGTGTTTTATAATGTTTTTTTAGAAAAAATTATATTTTACAATACTTAGAATAAGTTCTTAAGTATTATGAGTGAAAAAAATATATTCTTCATTACGATTATCATAATGAGTATGTTTCCAATTAATAGAACTCACCTTTATCAGTAATAGAAGTTAGAATTTTTTCCTAACTATCATAATGAAAAATTACTAACAATCATACTGATACCGGTATCGATAACATCATACTGAAACTCATAAAGATTATCATAATGATAATCATAAGGAATTCCATCAAACTTAATTAAGTATATAATAATATTCAGAATACTTGCTTCAAATGTAAGGAAATATTTTACACTATAATGGTGTAAACCAGTATACCTTCATACATTCAGTTATGCTAGAGTGTTATCATTTGTCAATGCCATGTGTCCAAGTTGTTACAACAAACTCAAAGAAATATGACCATTGGGAGTCCAATATAACCATTAAAATGATGCCTATAAATAACAGGTCCTTCAAAGAGTTTGGATCTGATGCACTGTTTATTTCATTTTCATTTTCTAATTTTGTAAGATATTTTGAGATTCCATAGTGTGAACATCTTGTTATTAGTATTTATAATTGTTTAAAGTTTTTTTGTACTAAGGAAACCTTGTCGAGTTGTCTCCTTAAGAACATTTTTATTGTAATATGCTTCTGGTCATCATAATGATTGATAGATTTTGGGGATTGAAAGATAGTGATAATGATTCATCATATTGAGGGTTTTTGGGGATAGGTATACAGAGAATATGATCATGTTGTTGAGGGATTTTAGGGATATGAAGGAAGATCCATTCCAATCATTGTATCGAGGGCTTCCCTAGTAAGGGAATACAAACATTCATGTAAGTATAAAACAAGGGATACCCTTTGTCTGGGTTATAAACTACCTTTATCTTAAAGATAAAAGAGTTATATTTTTAATATCTTGAAATTCATTCTTTATTTTTTATGGTATTTTATTACTTGTTACATGCAATTTTTATTTTTTGTTTCACATATAATAGAAAGCGAAACATTGTATTCATATTTATATTATGTTATTTTTATCTATTCTAGTTTTATTACGATAAACAAACTAGGATTAATCATATCCGTAGTTATTCTAACATTTTACACTCTAATTTAACCATATTGATTCTGATTAAGATTATGTGACTTTGTTCATCGGGCTAAGTTTGAGTCCAAGAATCTACTTTAAGAGGATTGGTATTGTTTAGTTTAATTATTTTAAACTAAGTTTTTAAAAACTACAATTCACACCCCCTATTGTAAGTGTATCCATATGAGAATATTCTTATGATCCTAATCAACATTATTAGATATACTGATCCAACACTTGGTTAGTGAGGAAAGGATGAGATCTGGGTGCTACTCATTAAGGAATTTAATGTCCAATAATTCTAAGTGTTATATATATCCACTGCATGAGGCCCACTTGATGATGAATCTCCAATATTTTATGTAAAAAATTCATTGGAGATCTCATATTTATCTTTCCTTTTTTTCTTTAGATAGAGATCATGAAGTGGAGGCATCATGCTATACGCATCTATGTCCCCGTGTTTCCTTTCATGGATGATAGCATGAAACATTGGATATTTGTGGCATATTTTAAATGTTTCCCATAGAAAGAAAACTCTCCTTTTCTATATTTTTTCTATGTGCTTCATTAATAGAGTTTTTAGCACATATAATTTCTTTTCATGGTGTAAGATAATGTGTAAGTTTCTTTTATATTCTTGGAAATTAGTTCCATTGAGAAGGTTATCCTTCTCAAGTTTTGATCGTAGTGATATTCTTAAAGTAATATTTATTTTCTAATCTATAATTAAGAAGAGAATGATTTTAGTATTTTAACTAATATAAGTATATAATAAATATTATATATTTAATAATCACCCACTATTTTATCAAAACCCAATAACCCTCACCATTGGCTTTGGAACATCATGTTTCTTGGACATTCTAACATCAAGGACCCATATTCCCCTTCTCATACCTCGAAAATGGGTCTAATAAGCAATTTCAAGGGTTTTAGGTAGGCATTAAAATTTCCAACTATATTAACTCATGGTTCCTTGATCTGTTGAGTGGTCTCCCTAATCCTGAAATCCTAAAATTAGATCTACTAAACCTTTGTCTCTTACTTACACTAAGTCTTTCTTGGTTAGTCAAACCTTGATGTAAACTAAGTTAATGCTACCCAAAACATCAAGTTAGAATTCTATAATAATTGAAAGCACCTCAAATTGGGTCGATCATGTACTTTAAACTATGGTTCGATTTAAAATTAAGTAGTAGAAGGCTATATCGATTTAATTTATATATATATATAATTGAGGGATTTTTATCTTTAATAGAAAATTTCCCATTTTATCTTTATTACATGCTTATTAATATTAATTGTATTTTATTAAGTGATTAACCATTTCTTATATAAAATTTATACATAATATAATTTTTTTAGTTTTATCTTATATACTCATTAATTTATTAATTCATGTGATTATGACTGAATATCTATAATGAAATTAACCATGAAACTTAACATAAATAAAAAAATAGTGTGGTATGATCATGATATTTTACTAATGGTTTGTTTATGTAGAAGATGATAAAGTAACTATTGACCTAGAGGAAAAACACCTTGAACTATGACTTGGTTCATGTTGCAGATTTCCACCTACCAACCCACATACCTATTAGATTGGTTTTTCCTCAGATCCAAACTTGAACTGACTTAACTCACTTGGTAGCACCATCCATTATATAATCTTTTACACACACATAGATAAGGGAAACCAAAGGATTGGTTAAGGGGTTTACATAAAAGGAAATTGTGGGCATGCATACCCTTATATAATGAGAGGAGAGATGATGCGAAGACCATCAATTTAACTTAATAATAAATTAAAAGGGAACTCAATCACATACAATGGTCGAGTCTATTCTCATGATCATCCACATACATGAAATGAATTAGGTATTTAATATAAATCATTCAATTCCAATCATTATTATTTAAGATAAATAAAATTCAAATAAATTAATTCTCTTCTTTAATCAATCAAATCCTTTATCTAAATTCTCATTAGAAACTTATTGATATTCTCATCCATCATAATTTTAAGAAAATTTAATAATTTTTTTTAAATTAACTATGTACAAAAAAAAGAACCTTAGAGGTTACACAATGTGTACTCATCCTAACTACCCAGTGTGTATTATATTTGTATATTTTTTACTCATGAATCATGTAGAATACATGAATTATCACATAATTTCATGGAATACACATGGTAAAATAAATTTCACACAAAACACATATCATTTATGTAGCATATAATGTTTTAATGTGCATAGAGAAATAATAGTATTATGACTTATGCGTGATATAAAGTTTTGAACATTATGCATAAATTAATTAGATATTTACTATATATAAAACCCATAACATAGCATGCACATAGTAAAATAAATTACAAAAGGAACACGTGTTTATAAGTTTTAAGTAGTATAAAAAAATTAATTTTTAATTCTGCGTAAATTGGTAATATACATGATGTGTAAAATCTAGCAACACGTCATGTATAGTTATCATTGTCTATCCATGGAACACACCTAGGAACTTAGTGTGTAATAATTCTATCGAAATTAATGGATTACATGGTGTGTAAATGGTATGTATGTCATGTGGCCTCGAGTTACATTGTCACTAATCATGCAGTTCGTGTAATAAAATATAAAATGCATCTTTGACTAATAGACTACACATCAATTACAAATGTTACACATCATGTAGTCTGGATAACCATTTGATAGGATAGCCTGGCCAATATATAGTGTATTTAAATACACACCATGTGTAATAAATTCACAATAATTGAATTAATTCTGAATTAATTCATGAATTATCTTGGTACATTAAACACTGGTACACAACATGTACCAATGGGCTATACGGCATGTACTCTTGTGTTATCTAGATAAATCCTTATCACCCATAGATGAGTTCTTGTAATTTTCTTTATTCATAAATTTAATAAATTTTGATTATATTTGTGAGAAAAAATATGAAAAGAGCGCATCTCGCGATCCAGAATAAAGAAAAATTAAACTAGAGTTGAAAACTAATAATAAATTCATAAATAAATAAAAAATATTTAAATAATTATAAATAATTATGAAACCCCAATGATACCACTTAAAGGTTCCAGATGTAGTGGAAGCACTGAATGGGGTATGCCCAACTCATATTTCTTTCATAATTGATAATTATTTCAAGATGTACACTGACAATAAACGTTGTGACCAATGGAATTGAATAAAAGATTAATTGATTATAAAAAAAGCTTACAACACATGAAGAACCATGATTTTGAATGATTAATCATCTCTTTGCCAAAACCAAATCAGAAAGACCATGATTGAAACAAGATTCATTAACAAATAATAATAAATAATGTTAGTTTTATTAATTCTTATTAAATTGAATGGTAAACTCCCAAATCTCTATCGATCATACTCATCCTAATTTAAAAAATACTTTATAATTTTGAATGAATAGTAGCCTCATTATTACACTTTGGGTTTATTTTCAACACATCCATCAAAACCCAATTTACTTTTACATATATAACTAATGAAATTTTGTATTTTTATCCCTATTCCATATATATATATATATATATATATTATATATATTGGATATATTTATTTATGTTTTTAAAAATAACATTAGCACTACAATATAATACTCACTACTATATAATAACAGAAAATAGGAGATGGATTTTATAAGTGATTCTTATATCAGTGCTAAAAATAAGCACTAATAATAGTCAACTTTTAATCGAACTTATTTTGACACTGATAAAGGAAAAATTTATCAGTGTTTTATTTAGCATTGATAAAATATTTATTAATTTTATTTATGAAAAAATTATAATTTTGATTGTAATGAAAGATATGTAACTTACTGTTTAATATGAATTAATTAAACTTTTTAAAATTGTACAAATTTTCATATGAATTTATATTTATTATTGATATTATCTTATATATATGTCATATTTATATATATAAATAATAAGTAATTTTATTTTAATATAATTAATATTATTTTATTTATAAATCATAATAAAATTAATATTATATGAATATTGTGTATAGTTGGATATACGTATGTGTGTGTTGGATTCACATACACACAAACATGTCCTTCACACACAGACACACACATATATAATATTGATGCATGGCCATATATATAAATGTAATGAGTAATTTATTTAATTAAATGAATTTGTAAAATGATATATTTCATAACTTTCATAAATAAATAAAATTATATATGTATATATAATTCTGATGTAATTAATATTATTTTGTATATAAGTTCTAACATAAATATTATATATGTATATATTATGCAATATTTTTTTAAAATATGAAATATTATTAATATATCTATAATATTATTTTTTCTTACGTATATAATTAAAATTATTTTAAAAATATAAATAATAATGAATATTATATATATTTTTAATACAACTAATAATAAATTTAATTAATAATCATATTTTAGTAATTAGTAATCTCTATTTTTTAAAATATTTTTCTATAAATATAATCATTTTTTAATATAATTATACATTTATGTAATTAATGTTATATTTTGAAAATATTAATTCATTTATATAAATAATGATTTTTTAATATAATTTACAATTTTTAAATGTAAATAACAATTAGTTTTATTTTTTATATAATTAATAATATAAATAGCTGTATAATTCATAATTATTTTTGTAGTTGGGGTGGTTCCTGAGTGGTAAATACCCTTTAATCCTACATCAAAAAACTAGGATCAAACATAGGTAGAAGTGAATTCCTATTGGTATTGTATTAGTATTATGTCACTACAGTACTATAAATATTGTAGTGGTGTACTGTAGCAGCAGTACTATTTTTCCTGAATTGGATTTTGAGCTAAAAATGGGCCTCCGGACCACTGGGATTATGGGACATACATCCATAAAAATGTTATTCATACCAAACATCTTCTAGGACATCATCAGTGGGAAATGTGTGAAATTATGGGACCAAACTAATGGCTCAACACAATATGTATGTGATGCAGCATGGCGACACTCAGGCGCCCCCAGGTCTGTAACCTTGAAAGAGAGTTGGGTGTCTGGGTGCCTATCAACTATTCATATTTCCCCAAATATTTTTTTTATATAGGACTGATGGGTGTCATTACATATGATTTTAGTGCAGTTAGACCACTCATACAGTGTGACACAACAAGAAGGCGATATAGTGGGGATCCAGACGGGCATCACTAGGTGTGTGACTCGAAAGATAGATGAGTGTGTCGGCACATATCATCTAGCCCCCTTCCCATAAGGATCTCTAAGATGGGATTGAGGGTGCCATTTCATAGTGTGTAAAATTACAATGCAACATATCATTCATACTGGTAACACAATATGATGACTACTAATAGGGGCAGCGGGGCATTTGACTAGTGAAACGACATGATGTAGGGTACTCATTTAGGGGGGAACTATGTATTCATCCTTCAGGTTGTTGGGCCTTCTGACAACCCATATTCTAAAGTCGTCTCTACACCTCTAGGCCTTTGATTCATGTGTTGTGATAAAATAGGTTGAGTAGGTGCATGTCATTCCTTATGGGGAATGATGATGCTTGATCCACTTGGATGATTAGGTGTGTGTGTTGTTTGGTTTCTTGTAATCCCCTCTATCTATAATAATAATAATAATTAGTGATTATAGTAAATATTTTGTTTGTATAAAATTATTAATATTAATATATTTAATCATACAATCAAAAATTAATTTTATACATATATATATATATATATCCAAAAATATGTATTACTTTATATATATATATTTATTTAAAAATATAATTAATAATAGAAAAAACTAATTAATAATTACTGGTTTAAAAAAATAATATTTATTAGAATATATATATATATATATAATCTTAAAAATTAGAGAAAATTAGAGGGTTAAGGCCCCTTTATTAAAGAAATGAAAAACAAGTAAAAAGGGGATGGTGATTTACAAAGGCGGATCAACCATACAAAAAGAAATTCAGATGCCAAATAACATCCCTATAGTGAAAAAGACACCACTAAAAAGAGACTTCAAACAATATCAAAAGATTACACCAATCTACCATCAGAACACCATAATATCCACCAATAAATAGATCATGTAATTCCCATCAACTTTTATTGAACTGCCCAAAATAGAGCTAACTCAAGAGTGTATCCTTGCATTATACTCTAAGAGACAGTAATAAGTTCCATTAAAATAGTTTGAAAATATAAAATGCATATTGAAACAAAAAAAATAGGGGTCACAAAACTCTATACTTAAATAGGCATAAGAAGAAACAACTTCCAAGAAAGCAGAAGAAAAAACTTCCCAATAAATAATCCTCAAAATCAGTAAATAAGTGAGACGTGAAAAAACATTCACTTAACCCAACATCCTAAAAGGAATCATTTCAAAATATAATTAATTTTAGATTGATTACCCTTGTTATAAAGGTATCCTTGACCTTCCCAACCATGTTTGAGGTTCCCCAAACATAAAATCCTAGTTTCAATGATAAAAATGCATTCTTTACATTCTAACTTCGATACCAAGTGAAATGACTAAATTTAAACTTGCATATATTTCACATTAATATTAAATATAACATTAATATCACATAATCTTGAGAACCTTTAGGTTTAATTTATTTTTAAATTAGCTACATAGACAACTTATTTTAGTATGCTCGTTAACATTTATCCATAATTACACCATATTATACTTCCTTTTAGACGTCTCATATATTATACTCATCTTTATAACCGAGTGAAATGAAAAACATAATAAATGGGTGATATCAAATTCTTAATAAGGGAAAAAATTATCAACATGTAATTAGGGGTTATATCATAATCATGGGGGAAAATATAATCATGGGAGAAATATCTTATTAAAAAATAACATTGAACAATAAGATTTATTCATAAGGAATTATAGGAGAACATGTAATCTATAATTATTAACCATCTACCATGGAATAAGAGTGTGGAAGCATGAGATAATAAACATGATCCATAGAGAATCACATAAGCATATTACATAACATAGAAATGTGGCATAAGTATAGTAAATCATAACATTGTGAACTGAGTAAAAAATGTGATCATGTACACACACAATCATACGAATAAAGATATGTGTAACCATGTCCATGCACAATTTTTTTAACAAACTTAAACATGATCGTTTCCACACACAATCATGTCAAAAAAGCTATATATAATCATTTCCACACACCGTTATGTGAACAAAGCTATATGCGGTCATTTTCATGAACCATTAGGTGAACAAAGCTATACATGATCAGGTACATGGATAATCAAGTTAACAAAACTACTTTTTTTCATCTTTTTAATTGGTTTGGGAGGATATTCAAGAGGCCAATATAGGTTTTGTTATTGTTTACAACAAGGATCTCTTGTATTCTACCCATACTATTGTTTTCAAAGTTTCATGTGATATGGTGAAGGAAAAACAACCTTTTATTGGTCCCATTGTATAATTGAAATTAGGAACCATACAAGGGAACCTGGTTCACCATGATATAGGCCTTCTATTTGTTAATATCGATGAGAATTTAAAGATTAAACCAATTTATGTGACTCCTATTAACATAAAATCTTTGGATCTATCTCAATTTTTTGATAGTGAAGTTATGGATGCATCAAGATGTTGTGTTCCTACTCAGTCTATTAGGTAGAAGGTTAAAATGATGGCAAGTACTCATAATTATTTTAAAATAGTAGCCTTAGAGAGCAGTGAAGAATATGGACAAAAAAAGTGATGGTGTACCTAAAGTTGATGAGGAAAGGGTGGATATAGATGCTGAACTTCTAGATGATGAGCTAGGGTATGGATAGAAGTTAAAACTTGGAGAAGGGGTCTACACCCCCATGGCATAGGTGTTCGATCCTCTTTTCATAGAATGCACACTCATTATTGAGTTTTTTGAGGATTTTTTGTTCAACTTATGTGTATGTGGACCTTATAGATCTTGTTTGTTCCTACCATCTTTATTTTTCATTCTTTTTATTAATAAAAAATTCCTTGAGCCTCAACCTATTTTAATAAAACCTGAGTTTTCTAAATTAAACAAAAAATTTTAAATGTATAATTTTTCTTATTAAATATATATTTGATTAGGAAAAATGTTTTATAAATTTCAATTTTATGCTTATATCCTAATGATGTCATAAAATTCATGGTATTTATAAATAATATATTTTGTATTGTTCACCTAAAAAGAAATATTTCAATAAAAATCCTAAAAATTCATCCTAATATAATATTATAATTTTGAGTGCAAAAACGATGTTCATTTTTTCAAACTCAAATTCTAAAATTTATAAATTTAGTTTCTAAATAAAACATTTAAAATATACAATAAAAATAATATTTTTAAACAAAACATTTTTATTTAATCATGAATCATTAAATTAACACTCCTTATGGTTACTTAATTATTTATTGGATATTATTAATTTATCATCCCTTGAATTTCATCAATAAATTATATTTATATTATAATAATATTATTTTGAATAATTACAATACATGTTTTTATAATAAATCATTATAATATATTTTTAATTACTTTGGTGTTTTATTGTTATTTATAATTTTCTTATTGATTTTTAACATCATATTTTCATAAATTATTAATGGTTACCTTAAATTGTAATAAGGTATAATTTGATTTATTTTATTTTAGTGATACATGTGAAGGAAGCTATTAAAAATATTATTTAATTGAAGGAAAATGTATACTAAATTCTTGAGGTGTTACATTCTACCCTCTTTAAATAAATTTAGTTCTTACAATTTTAATTATTGTTTACTAATGAAATAGATAAGGGTGTCTATGGGATAGAAAATGCACGAGATATAATTAGTAATGATATATTAATGTCAATGTATTAGGAAATACTATAAAACTCATATTTTCCTCATAATAGGAATATATTAGGATTTTAATCATTAGTTCTAAATATACATCTTTATATATCTATTAGTATTTGGAGTTTATAGAGACATACCTTTCATAAATTAATTTTAACAATCCTATTTCCAACCAAGCAATGAAACAAAATGGTTATCATGATAATATCCTAGCAAAATAAACTATCATATAAATAAGATAAAGTGATCCAAATATGTCTTCTCTTATAACATGTTTTTCTTAGACTGTGATAATTTAAATTCAATATAGTTTGCTTTATGTTGGGTATTATTGACTCATTAACCTAATCCAAAAAAATAACTATCCCAAAATTATTATAAACTTTCTTATAATATTATAAAACCAAAAAAAATTGAAATCTATGCTCTCAAAAATCAACTAATCCTTTATCTATAAAATCACATATCAATTATTATATACCTTAACTTATTAATATCCATGTATTTATCTAAATTACCTATGATTATT
The DNA here is from genome assembly GCA_963277665.1 of Viscum album. Lineage (NCBI taxonomy): Eukaryota > Viridiplantae > Streptophyta > Magnoliopsida > Santalales > Viscaceae > Viscum > Viscum album. Next base: position 602,536,970 of record OY728144.1, read on the forward strand.
TCTTATTAGATTCCCTAACCTAAATATATTCATATCCCTTATAATGGTTCATAAATAGGATTTGATTTAAATAAATCATATCTCATGGGAGTGTCAAATTATGTGTGCGGTTAATCCTTTTTTTATGAACCAAGTGAATATTGAGTTAATACTCAACCAGCCTTTTCAAGTTTATTAACCGTAGGTGCATCTGTGCTAGATCATGCATCCTCTAGTTTATATCCAGATAGGGATTTAATTGATAGGAAACCACAAAATCTCAAATTTACTTTAAATTCAGGATTTTATCCCATAATTAGACTTATCCCTAGGTTTTTCACAAAATTTATCTCATCCTAATCTCTAAAAAAACTAAAATAATACCCAAAAATATCTAAACCCTATTTTGATACCACGTGAGGCACCTTAAACCCAAACACTCGGTTCTAATACTAAAAACAAATTAATTATATATTGGAATTGAAACCAAATGAGATGACTCAACATAAACTTTCATATATTTTAAATTAATATTACATCTCATAATAATCTCACATAATCCTAAGAACCTTTAGGTTTAGTGTCTTTACATATTAGCTACATAGACAAATTATTTTACAAAAAATTGTGGACTTGTCTCCATAATCATGCAATACTGGAATTCCTTATATAAATATTCTATGTTATAATCATCTTTATAACCTAGGTAAATTGAAACATAAGAAAGGGGTGATTTAAAATGCCTAGTAAGGGGAAAACTTATCAATATTTCATCAAGGATTAGACCATAATCTTGTGATAAAAGATGGTAATGGGAGAAATATATTATTAAAAATAACATGAAATAATAAGAGTTATCCAGAAGGAATGATATAAGAACATGTAGCATATAATTATTAAACACCTACCATGTCATAAAAGTGTGGAATCATGAGACAATAAACATGACCCATAGAACATAACATAAGAATATGTCATAACATAGAAATGTTGAATAAGTATATTAAATCATAAATTTTTTAAAAAAGGATGAAATGTGATCATTTCCATGCACAATCATTCAAACAAAGCTATACATGATCATAGCCACACACAATTTTGTGAACAGAGCTAAACGGGATTATTTCCATGCACAGTCATTTTCATAAAGATATACGCAAACATGTCCAGACACTATCATGTGAAAAAAGATATACATGATCATGTACATTCACCATCATGATAAAAAATCTATAAGCTATCATTTTCTTGCATAATCATGTGAAAAAATTTATACATGATCATTTCCACACACTATCATGTGAATATTTATTTAAAAGAAAAGACCAAAAATAGTTATTATAGGAATAAAATATTATTTATGTTCTAAAACATTAAACATAGGTTTTCTAAACTAAAAATAATATTTTAAATGTATAATTTTACTTATTAAATACATATTTTATTATGAAGAAGGTTTAATAAATTTTTATTTCATTCGTATATCCTAATTTTGACATAAAATTCATGGAATTTATAAAAACGGTATTTTATACTACTCATCTAAAAATAAATCTTTTCAAACAAATAAAAAAATTAATCCTATGCTAATATTGTAATTATTAATATAAAAATGAATTAAATTTTAAAAAAAAATAAATTCTAAAATTTATAAATTCATATTTTAAATTAAACTTATATAATATACAATGAAAACAATGTTTTTAAACAAATTGTTTTTGTTTAGCCATAAATAATTAAATTAACACTCCTTATAGATACTTAATTATTTATTAGATTTAATTATTTCATCATCACTTTAATTTCATCTATAAATTCTATTGAAATCATAAAAATAACAATATATTTAATAATTATAATACATGTTTTTATAATAAAGCATTATAATATCTTTTTATTTACTTTGGTGTTTTATTATTATTTTCAATTTTATTAATGATGTTTCACATTGTATTTTCATATTTTTTTAAATGTTTAACTTGAATTATAATAAATTATAACGCAATTAATATTTGGTTGGATCTGTATGAGAAAAAAGCTTTTCAAAATAGTATTTAATTAAATTAAAATATATTCTAAAATATCAGGGTATCACAACGTGGATGTCGGCCTCCCCTATAATTTTTAACAATTTACCATGATTGATCATCACAATCATCTTCCATGAAAATATGATTAGTTTGATCCACCACCATAACATTTTTCACACCAACATTAATAAATTTACAAAAAAACTGAAATTCTAACTCGATTTTCTGTATTTAAGGAATCATGCACATCAAGAGTTAGAAGGGGAGACCTAGTTTTCTACCCTGGTATTAAAATGAAGATAAATTTCTTTATCCTCTTTAAAAGTTTCATGGATTGAAATATTTTCAATCTTATAATCGACTGACTTAGATACCTCTTATTTATATAATCCATGATCATAAGTAGTAGAAATGGCTCTAACCTTTTGATCAGTAAGAGAAGTGGGTAATATGGGAGGTGCTAGATTCAATTCTTGAAATCTAATAGAGGTAGAAACATGTTTGTATCCAATTTAAAATTGTCAAGGATTGAAATCCTGTAAATCTTATAATTAAGTGACTTTGAAGCCTATGATTTTCCACTCTCAATCCCCAACTTCAAACATAATGAGCTTAAATCCCTTCTATATTATAGATCTAATGTGTTCTGAGTTGTAACACTATCTACCTCAAACTCCCATAGGGCCTAACCTCTCTTGTTGGAATTAGTAAATAATCTCATCCCTGCATCCATATCTACAACTGCATATCCACATCCATATATCCATATCCTATCATCATCACATCCACATCCACCAAATAGTTTATCATGAACATGAATGGCATAAACCGCATACCCTCCTCCTATTATGCATGACCCCCACCATGCACTAATAATACTATATACTATGCCTGAAGGGAGAGAGGATAAGAGTGGGTAGCTATCCATCTATTCTCACCAACCTGGATGTTGGAAAAAACACATAAAACCCAAAACATTTGTTCATCGGTCAGGTTATCCGACTCAGATGCGGTTCATAAGGATATCAAAAGAAAATAAAGCATATATAAATATATGGCCCCAGAAAATACCAATCTAAAGGTTCCACATAAATACAAAACCATCATAGCTCACAACCATGTTAAAAAACTCTCATTTTTTCTAACTATAACACCACAAAACGTCCCATTTCCCCACACAAAAAACAATAAAAACATTCACAAGTTATCATTTAATCATTGCATTGCATCATTTCTAGATTTACCATTTACCAACCAATTTATATTCATTAATCCATTCAATTAAATATTTAATATAAAACCATTACTATCCATTTTACATATTAATCCCATCCATTTCCCATTTTATTTCATTTACATCCATTATTCAATTCAATTACAACCACACCCATTTACCATTTCATCATTACCAGTTATGCACTGCTGCCATAAAGAAACTATAAATAAATCCCCCCATGTCACACAAATTTATACCACATCAAACCCCACATAACCCATTCCCTTAGGAAATATATAATCGTAACCACCAATAACTAATCACTGCAAAATCATCTCACAATACATATCATGCTAACTAATCCCAACCCCATTACATAAGACACACCAACAGCCCAACCTATAATATCCTCTCTACCCAAACATGCTAATACTTGTAACCAATTCATTCCCACAATCAGAGAAAACTATACCACACAACACCCCACAACAATCATACAAACATAACCACATCGATAAGATTTACCAAAACACATGTTAAAATTTTCAACATAAAACAATTTACCATTTTTAGGTTGTTCATTATATCAATTTTTTTACCCACACAACTAATTCATTACATTCTTTAAGTTATTAAATTTTATGAAGGGTTTTTACATCATTCAATCACAAAAAGATTCTAAAAATCACTATAGTAGAAAAACATTTAAGAAATAATAGCAACATGCATAAATTATAAAGAAATATCATGGAGAATTGGTAAAAACAAGTGAAACACACCCTTCCCATAAATTTCATTATATTTGGTTCGCTATATTTATTAGGTAAATCAATTATCTTCACCTAGATAAAATAAGATAATATCAATCCCACATTTTTCACAACATAAAGGAGAGTTATCAAATCCCCCACTTCAACCAAATATTTCTGAATTTTTATGTGAAGACAAGGCATGGATGTGATGATCCCAAGATCAAGATCACACTGATGGAAAATTTAGAAACCTAGAACACAACATCCACCATCAACCACTTACTTCAACCTCACACAACCTTCCACATCCCATAGCCACAAAATTTTCTGAATGGTGAATGGATAAAAAGCTAAGAACAAAATGGGAAGAAATCACCTTTGATCACTAAGAATCAAGAACCCGAATATGAAAATCAAAGTCAAGGGAGAGGGTCTAAAAGGTCTCCTAAAATCTCACTCTTTCCACCCAAGATTTTAGGGAAATAAAGTTGAATGAATTGAATTGATGGGAGCCTCAAAATTTAACCCTATAATGGGAAAAAACCACGGTGCAAGTGCATAGGCCATAGAATAATGGTTAGTCTTTCCTTAAAACCATGACACAATTTGTTAGGATATGTTGAAACAAGCCCCAATAATAACCGCCATCTAATAATTTTTGTAATTTTCAAATTTGATATCTGATTAAATTGGGTGATGACAATAATGCGAAGTTTATCCCTATGGCATAGCCTCTGGACTTCTGCACCCATCCATGGAATAGCATTAACGCCACAATTTCGAACCCCTAAAAATAGAAAATCTAGAAAACTGACCTCTCTGAACTTCACATCATATTCATGAGGACCACACTGCAACCTCACGGCCCGAACTATACCCCGATCAACACTAGACCAAAACCATATCACAATCAATGTGCCACATTATAGGAGTCCCTACAATGAAAGAACACATAAATATTGACACCCCAATATCCATGGTTTATTATTCCACCCACACCACAATTTAACTTCTCATCTTACCTTTTCTGGTGTAGTATGAACCTCCACACCACAATCATAACCCCTAGCTAAAATTTCAACTAAAAATCTATGATATTGTCCATAAGCCTCCTCCCAACATCTCCAACACTCAAAACATTCAAATTAATGGGTTGGGATGATCTATATAATTGAAATAATAATCAAATCTAACCTATATCATAACCCACTTGAGAGGTATCATGTCTAGCCTTCATTAAAACTATCTCAGGAAGCATCGCATACAACTCACATAATCAACATATTGGGTGGAATCATGACTAACATGCATCACAACCCTCTAGGCAGGATTCATGTCTAACCTGTATAAAAACCATATTGGGAGGCATCACATCTAACCCACTTCATAATCAATATCCCTAAGTTATCATTACTCCCAATTATAGATCAAATAATACCCTAGGTTGGCATCACACCAAACCTCAAACTAAATAATACTGAATAATGACATTAATCCCAACCGTATCACAATAATGCCCACGATTTAAATTATGCCCAATTATATAGAAATCATAGCCCAAGTTTGGAATTACATGTAATAATATACCAAGAAATGTCTCTAAATGTAATTACACCCAACCAAAAATCAAACAATATTCCCCCAGTTGGCATTACATCTTTCCTTATCACAAAAATTTACAAGTATGGAATTACACCCATCTACTTTAAAATAATGATCTAGATTGGGATTACAAAAAATATTATTCCAAATAACACCATATAACATCCCAAGCATGAATATACATGTTATGAAAGAAAACTAACCAACCAAAATACCAAGTCATATATCATCACACTAGCCTACCCACCCTCATGGATTTGTACACTTATCAACAAAATTTCAATAATAGTTGTCCACAACATAGTTTAAGATTATATATACTCACCCATATTATAAGGGTTGTTTGATAGTGGTAACCTATCATAGTAAGTCTTATCACAAATGTTATCTCACCACTTAAACTAACAAATAAACGAGTTCACATGATCAAGGAATGTTTAAGAACTCCATACAAAGATCATTATTAAATTTAGGGACAAGGACACCCATCATGGTTCTATTCCCTATGTATTTTCCCTTTACCTAAGGAAACATGGCCATAAATATCCATGTGCTCAAAACATAAGGTTTACGAGACCTTTCACGATCTAGATATCCCAAATCCATCACTCAAGAAGCAATAGAACGACATATGGTTCCATTTTGGGTCACTTACTCCTGCCTAAACATACTTATAATCTATAAAATATATGAAAACACATATAATATAGTAATATTAGTCACCACATACCTAAATAATGGATTTAACCCCTCGATCCAAGTCCATTCCATCCTTGACCAAGAAATCTCCAAACACCATCATAATCTATGAGCCCTTGACTCATCCAAGAAGATTCATAATTGATTAAAACATTATATAAAAATTTTATATAATTAATTATTTATTTTTCATTTAGAAATAATTGATTTAAAACACATGAGGAGAAATATCCTCACTAAAACCTTAATAAATAGTGTATGATCCACTCCCAACATCCATCCGGATCTATCCCACAAAAAATACCCAAATATTTATTTAAATTAATCGAGAAATTTTTTTCAAAGTCACTGAATACTAAGTAAATATCATGTAGTACCTTACCTAAAGTGAAACCACACATCACCATGTGAGATCATCCTTTAAGGTAATCCTCTATCCAGGTAATGAAAAATCTTCATCTTTCTAACTCGATTACACCATGCTCTGGTAGAATCTACACCAAAACCCCAGTCCATAACATACCAAATTAAATAAATAATGATAAGGAAACAATAGGATCAATATAAGGTATATATCTAAACTTAATCTCCAAATAAATTAATCTTGAAACTAACTAGATCTAATGAGTGGAAGGATAGAGAAGATGGAGAAAAGGGAGTGACCTCTCCTATCTTCTTAGCTGAATGAACACCCAAAATCCCAAGCGGTTCTCAATTTAAACCCCATATTTAAAAAATAAAATAAGATACCATTACAGTATGATACCCTTCTTTCACAACTCAACGTCCCTACCTAGGTCCCCCCAACAACTATATAAGGGTGCATTTCATTATGAAGATGCATTTCATGGCGTAACACCCTATCCAAAAAAACAAAAAAAATAGTCATTTTTTACAGTGTAACCATGGTCTTCATGGTGAAATTCCACCCATTATAGAGTTGTATTAAATATTTTCACCCCATATGCTACGGTGTGATCTAGTTCCTCATGACACAAATCCCTATCATTACTACATGAAAACTCTATATAATCCCATAATTATTATTATTTAGGAGTTTCACAATGCAATGGAACTCATCATGGCATGACCAACCACCTTCTATGATAAGTTTAATATTACATGGTCTCTTGTCACACTGGAATTTTTTCTATTATAGAATGATCCTTGACTTGTATCAAGATTCCAGCCTACACCATGGCTAAATCTGGAAACATTAAATCAAACCCTCTTTCAACTCCTCCAGTAGCCAAAAACTATCAAAATAAAAATATTTTGGAAAAACATTAAATAGTACTACACCTCAGAATATGTGAGGTGTTATAGTCTATTCTTTATCCTTATTCTCCTTAATTTATTTTGTGACTTATTTTTTTAATCAATCATATTTGACCTTTATTATTTTCTACTAGTTCAAAGGAAAGTGCTCATTAGAGGATATTGTGTTGGGTCTTTTCAAGTGTCATCCCTTATGGCCCTGTTAGGTCATGTTGGGAGTCCTTCAGCTAAAATTTTCACTGGTCTATCTTCCTTGACCTAGTGGTGACTAGGTTCTTTGATGATTTCATGCACTCTGTGAAAATGGATAATGGGTGAAATTTCTTTTTGGGTTCATTAACTTTAAAAAATTATTTTTGTTTCATTATTTTTGTTCTAGTTTTGGTTTTGGATCCTCTAGTTTTAGGTATTATGTGGTTTACCCTATTGGTCTATGGTTCATGTTTGAGATTCTGATGTGGCTGTGTTTGGTCCTAGATCTTTTTCTCTGTTCACACAGTCCTGTTATTTTTGTATCTCTGGTTTTATTTTAGGGTTTTTTAGGTACAGTAGCCGATGATGTTACCTTATCTATAGGAGGAATGTTGAAAATATGATAGTGGCCTATGGTGGTAACGATATTGTGTCAGAGTGATGTGGATTTTGGGGTGAAATGGTGGCACTTTATTGGTTGATTCTTATTTAAATATGGTGAATTTTTTATTTATTGATGTTATTTTAGTGTTGTTATGGTTTTTGTTTTCCACTATTTATTTTGGTGACGTTGGGTCGGTTTTTTGCTTGATGTCAAAAATCCCTTGTATGATTGGTGGCATCTGACAATAGTCAAGTCTACTATGATAGAAGGAGAAATGGTGGGTGGTGTTTGGTGTTTGGTCATCCTTGTCAATTCTACAATCTAGTGGGGTTCCAAGGTAGTTTTGGGATCAAAGGTATCACTGTTCATTGTTTACCCAATGTTCTCAATCTTCCCATGGACTATCACTCATTGGTGTAGTTTTACAATTTTTGGTTTTTGTGAATTTGAGTATTTTATGTATTTTTATAGTGTGTCTATTTATTATTAGGGTTCCTACATAACCATATAAAAGTGGATTCTTAGAAAATAAAAAATAATAATAATTAGAGAGATATATATATTAGATGATATATAGATATATAAGTACCATATACTCGATGTTTTAATGACATGATTATAATGTTTGAGTATGTATTTACTCTCATAAGACTATTAAACTATCAATATCTATGATATATCTCATGTAATCATGTTTTAAAAGTAAAGGGCCACTTAATATGGGTGATTGGATCTAGTTGATGGTATTATGGTTTCAATATACTATATATTAATAAAAACTTAGTAATTGAATTTAAAAGAACATAGGAAGAGAATAAAAATTTTATAATTAATTTATTATATTTTAAAATAAAATTTAGTAAATGAAGATGTGAAAATCGTTCCAATAACTAATGAAAATATCATGTGAAATAACTATGGAGTTGTGAATTTGTGTTTTTTCAATAATATGCATTGGGAAAATTGATTCATCCATAGAATTGTAAAGTTGAGAATGTGGTTGGGTATAAAATTTTGAACCCAGCTAATTTTTGATGGGTTTACAAATGAGGGTAATGTCTATTTAAATATTTGGAATGAGATAAAGGAAAATGCCTTACATTTTCAATGCCTTTATTAATTCTTGAACTTCTCATTTTCTCACAAGTATCAAAATTTTTCATATATGCTTCAATATTTTTAAACTATAACTATTTTTTATGTTATTAATGGATTAAACTTCAAAAATATTCATAGAAACTCTAATAGTTGTGTGACACCAGGGCCTACCCATGGAATCCAGTTGTAACATCCCAAACCTGGTAGCCACTCAACAATGCCCCGATACCAATTGGTTACAAGGCCTCAAGCACATCTCCCCAAATTATAGAGACTTCTGACTAGTATTGATGGCTTAGGTGTGTTAGTGGGGAGACTATTCCCTCATCACCAGAGTATATGATAGTGAAATTCAATAACATTCAGATAGTATAAGCAGATAACACAAGTAGATAATTGGAAAGTAAACAAGACAGTAATATATAACAAATCCCAAAGTGTCTCATATGTAATGGTGCAGATGAAACACAGTTCTAGAAAGCAGTCAAAATAGGTACATGGAAATACAATATAGTAAAAGTATCCAGAAATCTAAAAATAACAAAAATTGTTCCAGTAGCATCGCAAGCCTTATCTTAGTCCCATGATCCCCTCCTCTTATAAAGTAATTGACACCCAATATTAGGGATATTTCCCTTTTCATTACCTATGACCATATAATCTATTTGGGTCCCCAAGGTAGGCCCAAATAGGGTGTGAGATAAAATATCAGTAGGTGACCACCCAAGATCTATAAAATTCCATGGTGTGCAATATAACAAGCTAAACAGGTAAATTTTAAATTAGGTAAGCAGTAAAGAAAAGTAAAGTTCCCATGGAACATCCACTACTAAGTAAGTGGTACTATCTAGCCACTCAAGGATCTCTATAAAAGATGGTTAATATGCAATACAAGGTAGCTATATAAAAATTAATAAGTAAACAACATGTCCTTTTCATTTATCCCATAATGTCACATCACTATAGTCTTTTCGTATATTTTAAGAGTTAAACACTAATGACCAAACTGAATAATTGAGTGCATCACATTTCCACGGACATACTTTATGTCAATTTGTCAGACCACGAAGGGTCGGATCTAAGGTGTCAGGAACCAAGGCATCCTCATCGAGTCCCAAGATCATCTCGATGGAAACTCAGTATAGGCACTAGTTATATTCCAAGGAACATGTCATACCATACATGTCCTATGCAAGTTCAAGAATTCCAGATCCAATGGTTAGAAAATCCCATGGCATCCCATGGAATTAAGACCCAATGGTGGAATACTAAACCCAAGGCATCCACTACTGTGTTCAAGATCGATGGAGAGCCATCTATGGATTCTATACAACCATTAAATCATTTAATATCTTTTAATGTTGAACATAATATGAGTCTACCCACTCATATATAAACATTTACATTCAATCCATACAATGATTATACCCACTCATTAATCACATTTCATAGAGAATTAAACCTCATGATTATACCCACTCATGTATCCCAATTCATGTTGATAATATCAATTAATTTTACCCAATCATTATTAATAATTAAAAAACATGGAATTTAATGAGTATACTCACTAATTTATCTCAACTTCACATTTAAACATATCTCATGGGTATACCCACCCATTGGAATAATTCTACGTAATCTATATAATCAACTCAAGAATGGAATAACATAATAATGTAGGTTGAGGAGGTAGTGCATCTCCTAAGCATGTAATTCAATTCCATTTAATTCCAAATGATCTTCCTACTAATAGGAAACTCAAGAACACACCCCTAGGGTGGTTCATCAAAGGAAAAGACCAAGTAAAATGTATGAAACACCCCATGGGTGGCCTTGGGTTAGGGAAAAAACCACCAATTCATATTGAAGGAACCTATGGGAATCCCTAATAGGTCCTATTTTATTTATTTCAATTTAACATTTCAATTTTAGGGTCGTTTCAAAAAGTATGGTGGGTGTAATAACATCTGATAGCATTATAAAGCACCAAAACTATAAAGAAAAGTATAGACCACCTACCTTAGATCAGTAGTGGAGTGCTCATCTAATATCAAGTCCTAGTTCGACTTGGATTAGATAAAAATTGAATAATGGGTGAAGTATGAGAAATTAAGTCATATGATCCTAAATATAAATAGCATAGTCTATATCTAGAATAATTGAGAAAGTTTAAAATGGAATTTAGATCTTACTGATGTGGATACGATGAAACAAAAAGTGCTTGAATTGAAGGTTAGATGGAGAAGAATCCCCAAATCTTATAATATTCTCCTTTGGAAAGTTCTCAAACCCCTTTATTGTGTGTATGGATTTAGAGTAAGAAATAGTTTATAAAAATAATTAATTTTGACTCAAAATTATTAAATTTCTCAAAAATATAGAGGTTGCATAGTTTAAGTGCATGGTTTGATAAATTGTGTTTTAACCATGCATATATTTCTATAGGCCAAGGGTTACCCACACAGTTTACCTGCATGGTTTAAAAATCGTGTGAAGAGCCTCTAAATTTTTTTGCAGAAACTAAAGACCTAGTTGAATAACCATGCAGCCCATTCTACATGATTTTTCCAAACTATTCCACCTATACCACCCCTCTGTCCATCCTCACATGGTTTAGTCAAACTGTTCAGCTTGCCCCGTATGGTTTTCACTCACTACGTGATAGGATTAAAACACCAAAAAACAAGGCTCCGAACAATTCCCAAGCAACCCCAAAACCTTTGTGGCCTTAAAGGGTATTCACATTAGGCCACATTAAAGCATTTAAACAGAAAAATAAGAGATACGTACCTCATACGAAAACCTGGGTTCTTACAATCTTCCACCCTTAAAGCAATTTGTCTCTTAATTTTCCCTTAAAGGGTGATAAAGATTCTTTTGAGAACAAATCTGGAAATTGATCATATACTTAGGCCTCTCATTACTAAGTCTCATCCTATAAATGGACGTTCTACCATACCACCTATACTAGAGAAACTGACTAACCAAGGAGAACCTTCGTGCTCCAGTCAACTATATTAATCGGATGATCCTCAAAGGATAAATCAACCTTTAAATCAACCTCCTCAGGCTGAAACATGTGAGACTGGTCCAAATGATAGCATCACAATTGATATACAAGGAAGACGTCGTGCATAGCTTGGTACCTCTAAGGAAATTGCAACCGATAGACTATTGACTTGACTCTTTCTAGAATCTCGAATGGTCTGACATATTACGGTGAAATCTTACCCTGTCTCACGATTCTTTTGTGTCCCAACCTTGGTGAAACGTGTAAGAAAACCCGATCCCCAACCTCAAACTCTAGAGGTCACCTATAGAGATATAAATATAACTTATGTTGATATTGTATAGTATACATATGTTTTTGAACCAAATCGACCTACTCAGAAGTCTCTTGCATGAGACATGGTCCTAGTAAAGCTATCTCACCTTCCTCTAACTAGCACAGGGGAGATCTGCATGGCCTAGCATACAAATCCTAGTAAGGTTCCATCTATATAGTCTCCTGATAACTATTATTGTAAGAGAATTCCACCAAGGGAATATGCTTCTCCCAAGAGATCCCAAAATTCAGGATGCATGCTCACAGTATGTCCTCTAGCACATGTATCGTATGCTATGATTGAACATTAGTATAATGGTGGTATATTGTACTAAGAAGCACCTGTGTACCCAGTGGCCTCTTAAAAATATTCCAGAAACAAGATGTAAAGAGGGAATACCTATCTGAAATGATAGTGCATGGGACCCCATGAAGTCATACTATCTCTCAAATTTACAACCTTCCAAGATCATCAACACTAAAGGTCTCCTTTGTTGGAAATAAATGAGAAATCTTCATGATCCTGTCAAAAACTACCCACACAACATCATTACCTTGAGATGACCTCGGTAAACCAGTCATGAAATCCATCACGACATCATTCCATTTCCACTCTAGAATAGGTAAATGTTGTAAAAGTATGATCGGTTGTTGATGTTCCTCATTTACCTACTAATAGGTAGAACACCTTGTAACAAAACTAGCCACATCATGCTTTATACCCAGTTACTAGTACTAACGGAGAAAGTCATTATACATATTGGTGACTCTAGGATGCATTTCCCATGCTGAGGCATGAAACTCTTGCATCAGCTCCTTATGTATGTACACTAGAACCCAAGTGGTACCATGGATATGCATGATCTCATCCTCTCCTATGGTCTAACCAAGAGGTGGATCCTCACATGCCACGTTCTCCCATAGGACTAGGCCTTCAGAATCTGATAGTTTCCTTATTCTCACTCTATCCAGTAGGGTAGAGGTCATGGATAATGATGATATATAATTCTTATCCTGACAGTCATACACCTCCAAGTGCATATCAAAGATAAATACCATAAGCTTCCACTTTCAGCAGGCCTACTACACTACCTGTATCTGAGTCCTCCTACTCATTGCATCATCCACTACATTTACTTTACCAGGAATATAGGTAAGTTTAATGTAAAAAAAATTAAGTACTATACCCACCTTCATTTCCTCGGATTTAGATCACACTGTGTAAAAATATACTTGAGGATTTTGTGGTCCATGTACCCCAAAAAACTCTCTCCCAGTAAATAGTGTCTACAACAGTGCAATGCGTGAACAACTGCATCTAGATCAAGATCACGTGTCAGGTAATTCCTCTCATGTAGCCTTAGCTGTCGAGACCCATATTCCATGACTCTATCTCCCTACATCATCACTGCTTCTAACCCAATACATGATGCATCACAATACATATTATATCTCTTTCCCTATTTTAGAAGTACCAGGACTGATGTTGATGTTAACCTCCCTTTCAGCTCTTGAAAGTCTGTCTCACAATAATCTAACCACACAAACTTCACAACCTTCTTAATCAAGCCCATCAACGGTGTTGCTAAGTGAAAGGATTCATGTATGAAATACTTGTAGTAACCAGCTAGCCCCAAGAAACTATATATGTCAAAAATGTTCTGGGGTTGTTCCTAAGAAACTACAACTCTCACCTTCTCTGAGTCCACTGATACTCTTTTCTCTGAGATGACGTGGCCCAAGAAGTGAATCTGATCCATCCAAAAGTGGCACTTTTTGAGATTATCATATAGTTAATGATCTCCCAGTGTATTCAAAATGATCTCAAGATGTTTGGTATGGTCGTGTTGATTGTGAGAATACACCAATATATAATCCATAAAAACCACCACAAATGAATCCAGATAAGGATGGAATACTTGTTTCATCAATTCCATGAAAACCGCTAGTGCGTTAGTGAGACTGGATGGCATGACCAAATACTCAAATGGACTATACCTATTATGAATAGTTGTTTGAGGTATGTATGTAGGTCAAACATGTATCTGGTGATATCATGACCTCAAATTGAATTTTTAAAACACTCAAACTCCTCGAATCTAATCAAACGGGACATCAATCCATGGAAATGGATATCGATTTTTAGTTGTTAACTGGTTTAGTTTCTCATAATACATGCATATCCTAAGAGTTTCGTCCACCTTTTTTGAAAAAAGGGTTGGAGAACACCATGGATAAGTACTGGGTCAAATAAACCCCTTCACCTTCAAATCTTATACCTTCCTCTTGATCTCTTACAACTTAGTTGTAGCCATCTTATAAGGAGAAATGGATACTGGTGCATCTCCTAGAACTAGCACAATAGAGAATTCTACCTCTATCTCATGAGGTAAAATAGAAAATTCATATGGGAAGATGTCCTTGATAAAATCAACCAATGGAGAAAAGTCCTCCTGACTCACTTCTTGATCATCCATATACAAACTAGCAATCTTGGCTATCATTTTGCCCATCCCATGATGCTCAGGTCTAGCTCGACTCGCCTAGACATCTCATTAACCCTTATGAGTATACACTTTACCCTCTAGTGATGTAAAGGTCTCCCTACAGTGATAGAAGTAAACATAATCTTGATAAGATACTAGTCCGTCTATACCAATTATGAAATCAAACCTTATTATCTGGAGGACATAAAATTTCCAGATGAAGTGACACCCACCAACCTCAAGGGGGAACTCCCTACACTAGCATGAATTATTTGTCCTAACTATCAATAGAGTTTATAGCATCATAAATATCTCAGAAGATAAAAATAAGATCCTAAGGCTCTTTACTATATGTATAGATATAAAACTATGATATGAACCCATATCAAAAAAAGAATATGCAATATTATAGGCTACTAAGATCGTACCTCTCATTGTAGATGGTCTGACACCCTGCTCCTTGGGGGTAGGTTGTACATAATAAATATTGCATGTACTTTGGCCCTATGATACAACCTCACTACACAGAGTAAGTCCACTCTAATGTCTTCTTGTAACTGGTGTCTGGATACCATGGCCATGACCACCACTAACTTATCCTGATTGACTAGTACTAACCTATCTCCCTGTCAAATGAAAAGATAAAGAACCTGCTCTTGAACCTATTGTCAAATCTGACCCCCTAACACTTATAGCTAGAGGGAAGGTTATGTAGAAATGATTCACATGGCCCATCCTACTCCTAGATCATCACTCAACTGGGTCGTGATTGTACCGATTATTCATGTGGCCTCACCTGCCACATTGATGACAACACACTGAGCTACCAGTACTCGCAGACTGACTAGTACTCATTTTGTGGGAAGCCACAAGATGGTTCTTCCAACCTGAAGACGTATAACCACTGGTTTGAGAAACAAAATTTCCCTACTCAACACCCCTAACCTCTCTCAAGTTTCAACCTATAATCAGCACCTGGTTTACAATTTCTGTGATAGATTTCAACCTCAACATGTTAACCTGGGATATGATAGCATGTCAGAGACCTTCCTCAAAGCGTCCCTCTCTAGATAGCTCATTAGTAGGGTACATCAATGAAAATGATTCAAATATATAAATTAGGTTGAGTACTCCATAACATTCATCATTCCCTGCTCTAGACACATGAATTCACTAGCTTGTTCTACCCATAGAGTTTTGGGGTAGAAATATTCATAGAAGTGTGTTTGAAAATAATCCTAACCTATATCTCGTAGCCTATCAACCTAGTTCATAACATCCCACCAGTGTTTTTCTACTCCACATTGTATATATGTGGTGAGCTTAACCCTCCCTAGGAGTCATCTCAAGATGCTCTAAAATTTATAACATAGTTTCTAGACACATATCAGCAGCCTATGGACCACCATCCCCCAAAAAACATTAGAGGATGCTGCTGCTAGAACACCCATGTCATCTCATCAATAGACAAGGTAGGCAACGGTGCTCCCTAATAAGTCTGTATGAAGCTAAATAATCCCTCATGGAACTATGCCTCAGTACCTATGTGCGGAACAGAAGTTGGTGCCACATCTGTCACTAAAGGAGGATCTTCTAGTAGCCCCAGGCCCACCGCCCCCAGAGTGTGGTTGTTGCCTCCCTCGTAGCATATGACTAGAGTTCATCATGGGGGAATGCCTCTAGAATGAAAAAAACACACATTAGAAAATAACGATACCATGATTCGCATCTGAAAAGAATAGGATAGGTCAAAACCCTCTTAAAACTAAGTCACAACCCACAACTGTCTCCTTAATCCATGATTATAAAAAGAACAGTCATAAACACCACTAGAAACTCTACCTCTTACCCACTAAAAAATCTGGTCTAGGTCAAGTCTTAGTTTATCATTTAATTTTTTTTTATTTCATTTTCATTTTAATTCAAATCCATTTTACATTCCATTTATATAAATCAATTATTCAGGAGATTTAAATAATGGTTCATTAATTCCAAATCCATGAGGGCCCATAACACCTCATAAACCCAAAATTATTTTCCTATTCATTCCATACATATCAAATTCACTTTAATAATTGAATTTAAAAGGCACATCATTTCCCAATCCATAGGGGTTCATACACCTTATGAACTGAAAGTTAGCATCACTTCTCTATCCACTACACAAAATCAATCACAATAGTAGATATAGCTATCACAGCACCGATCACAATAGAGTGCAATGATTAATGTATCCAAAATGGCATGGCATAATGTATGGCATGTGATTTTTAACAATTTACTATATGATACATGAGATGGAATACCTTCATGTCATTAGATTTCAATATAAATAGAACCCACAATTGTATCAAGAGTAATAGCATAAATCAAGTGTGTCACCCAATGGTGTAATAAAATCAACTATAATAGTCAAAATCTAGAAAATAACAATGTCATTCAAGGTAGTTTGGCTTTCCCTTGTATGTGGGGTAGCTAATCTTGGGCATAACTTATTACCAAAATCCATTTCCATCCTATCCCAATCTATTTTCACCAAATATTTAGTCAAACTAGAAAATGAATTGGCCCCTCTAATATCACTTTGTAATGTCCTAGACTTGGTAGCCACTCAACAGTACGATGAGCTCGGTTGATCACAAGTCCTCAAGCGCATCTCTCCAAATACTAGAGGCTTCTGACTAGTAGTGAGGGATTAGGTGTGTCAATAGGTAGAATATTCCCTCATCACCAGAGTATATCACAATAGAAGTCAATAACATACAGATAGTAGAAAAAGATACAATAAGAAGATAACTGGAAAGTTAACAAGATGGGATGATATAAAAAAGCTTGAAGTGTCTCATATATAATTAAGTAGTTGATAAATGTTTCTAGAAAGTATTAAAAATATGTACATGGAAATACAATACAATACAAGTATCCAAAAAATATGAAAAGACCAAAAAGTGTTACAGTATCATTGCAAGCCCCGGCTTGGTCCCATGCTCCCCACTCCTCAATAGAAATCAACGCACTATATTAGGGTACTTGACCTTTTCAATACCTGCAACAATATAATCTTTTTGGGCCCCCAAGGAAGGCCCAAAAAGGGTGTGAGATAACATCTCAGTAGGCAACCACTCAAGATACATACTATTCTATGGTGTGTAATATAACAATCTAAACAGGTAAGCAATAAAGCAGGTAAGCAATAAAGAAAAGTAAAATGCCTATGGCATGTCCACTACTAAGAAAGTGGTAGTATCTAGCCTCTCAAGGCTCCCAATAAAATATGGTCAAGCTCCAGTACAAGGAATCTATATAAAAATGCATAAGTAAACAACATATCCTTACCATTCATACCATCATGTCATATCACCATGGCCTTGCTATATATTTCAAGATTCAAACATCCATGACCAAGTTATATAATTGAGTGAATCACATTCCATGGCCATGTCGTGTGACAAGGTGTTAGACCATAAAGGTCCAGATTCAAGGTGTAAATAACCAAGGCATCCTTGTTGAGTCCCAAGATAATCTTGGTGGAAACTTTGTATAAGCACTATTTGGAGTCCAAGGAGCATGTCATACTGGACATTTCCTATGAAATTCCAAGCATACTGGATCCAAGGGTTAGAAAATCCCATGGCATCCCACAAAATCAAGACCCAAGGTTGGAATACTCAACCCAAGGTGTCCACTACCACATTCAATATCCATGGAGAGTCGTCCATGGAATCTATACAACCATTCAATCATTTCATATCTTTTAAAGTTGAACATAATATGATTCCACTGACTCATATATAAACATTTACATTCAATCCATACAATGAGTATACCCATTCATTAATCAAATTTCATAAACAATTATACCTCATGAGTATACCCACTCATGTATCCCAATTCATGTTGGTAATATTAGTTGAGTTTACCCACTCATTATTCATAATTCACAAACATGGAATTTAATGAGTATACTCACTCATTTATCTCAACTTCGCATTTAAACATATCCCATGGCTATAACCACCCATTGTATTAATTATATGTAAGCCATCAAATCAACTCAAGCATGTAATAACATAATAACATAGGTCAAGTAGGTAATACATCTCCTAATAATGTAATTAAATTCCATTTAATTTCAAATGATCTTCCTACATCTATGCAACTCATGAACACACCCTTGGGGTGGTTAATCAAAGAAAAAACCAAGTAAAAGGCATGCCACACCACATGGGTGGCCTTGGGTTGGGTAAAAAACTAGAAACACATCTCAAAGGAACCTATGGCCATCTCTAATAGGTACTATTTCATTTATTTCAATTTAACATTTTGATTTTGGGGTCGTACCAGAACTTCCAGTGGGTAGCATAACAGTCGATGGATCTATAAAGCATCAAAAGTCAAAAAAAAGTATAGACCAACTACCTTAGCTTGGTAATGGAGTGTTCGTGTAGTATCAAGTCCTGGTTTCACTCATATTAGGAGAAATTTTAAGAATAGACAAAGAACAAGAAATTAGGGAAGCGGATAGCCAGAAGAATCGAGAAAGGTTAAAACGGAATGTAAATCTTACTGATATGGATCTAATATGACAAGTTGTGCTCGAATAATAGGTTGGATGGAGAAGAATCCTCAAATCCTAGAATTGTATCCTTTGGAAAGCTCTCAAACCCCTTTGTTGTGCATATGGATTTAGAGTGAGAAATAGGTTTATAAATAAAATTAATTTTAACTTAAAATTATTAGATTTCTCAACATATAGGGGTTTCATGGTTTAGTTTCATGGTTTTATAAATGTTTCACCAACCACATACGGCTTCCTATAGACCAAGGGGAACCTGCATGGTTTACCTGCACGGTTTACAAACTCTGTGCAACCCATGAGAAGAGCCTCTATCAAGTTCTACAAAAACTACGGACCTGGCCACACGACTGTGTGGCCCATTCTACATGGTTGGTCCAAACTATGTGTCATGTACCACCCCTCTATCCAGGCTTTCACTGTTTAGTCAAACCGTGCATCCTGTCCCACACAGATTGCACTAACCATGCATCAGGATGAAAACACCCAAAACTGGGCTTTAGGCTCTGAAAAAGACCCAAAAACCCTCAAAAGCTTTGTGATCTCAAAGGGAATTCACATTAGTCCATACTTAAGCATTTAAATAGAAAAATAATGGATATGTACCTCATACAAAAACTCGGGTTCTTACAACAGCAGTGGGTGATCAAATCTCATTGCCACCTGATTTTATTCCCCGCTTAGGGAGGCATGAATTTTTCACCCACATTGGTAAGTTTTTATGTCACTAAGCCCCATGCCTTGGCTCACCTTATTTATAGGTCCCCATCCACTACTACAGAATTGGAAATATTCAGCACTACCCTTTATCAATGCTAAAAAAATGATAATAAAGGATATACTTTTATCAGCTATAAATAAAATCACAGATAAATGTTCCCTTTATCAGCACTAAAAAATGAACAGATAAAAGTCTACCTTTTTTCAATGCTTATTTTAGTGTTGATGAATGGATGACTTATCATCACTTTAGTTAGCACTGATAAATGGCATTGGGAATAATTTAATTTATATATACATATTTATATATTTTTAAATATCATTTATATAAAAATATATATATATATTTATATAAATACAATATATATATATATTATAAAATATATAATATAAGATATTATTCATCTGCCCCTGTGGAATGTACACCACAAACAAATGCTCCCTGGGATTCAAATCAAGGCAACCCAACCCGACCAACCTGTACATATATATGTGGGGGGGGGGGGGGTGCATGTGTGTGTGTGATTTGATTAATAATATGTACATATATTTATATAAATATGGTTTATAACTATATTATAATAAAAAAATTATTATCAAATATTTTCAAAAAAAATATATAAAAAATTATCAAATTTATATTAATCAATAAAAATGTTTAATAAAATATTTATATACATTAAAAATTGGATATAAAAATCTAACATATTAAAATTTTATTTAAATGATTTTATAAATATATAAATGAATATATATTTATTTAATTGTATTTATAATATATGTATATATGTATATATATATATATAATTTATATATAAATATTTATATATTATTAATAATATTTGTATAACAAAAATATATACAATTTTGTTTATTCTATTATACTTATTTATAATTGTATACAGTTATAATTACACACACATGTGTTTGTGTTTTTGTTTGTATTAAAATATAGTGATATGAACTATATAAATAAATATATAAATACATTAAATAGATTTCATATTTAAATTTATATATTTACATTCATATTAAATATTTAAAATATACACATATATTTGTATGTATGTGTATGCATGTAGCTATATATATATATATATATATATATATATATATGTCTTTATATGCATGTATGTATGTGTATGTATGCAAATCTTTGTGTATGCATGTGTTTGTATTTATATGTGTGTGTATGCATATCTTTGTAATTTATATAATTAATATTTATTAATATTTATTTTAATACTTTTGTATATAAATCATTATAGAATTATTATTTATTCATTTTTAATTAGTAATTTATTATTATTATTATTATGTTTAAATGTAATTTTTAATATTTATTAATTTTTTATTATAATATTAATTCATTTTTAATATTTTTGTAACTGATATAATTGACATTATTTATTTATTTTATAATATTTTTGTAATTTATTCAATTTTAATTATTAAATTTTACTCATTTTTAACATTTATTCATTTAATATTTTTTATTAATTTTTAATATTAGCCATTTGTAATAATTTATATAATTTATTCATTTTTAATATTTATTCATCTTTAATATTTATTCATTTTATATTTTTTGTAATGCATTATTTTTTGTAGTTTTTTATAATTATTTAACTATTAATATTTAATACTTTTAATATGTATATAATTTCTATAATTAATATTTATTCATTTTTCTTTTAATATATTTATATTTAAATATTTATAAAATTATTATTTATTCATTTTTAACTAGTTCTTTATTATAAATCTCTTGTTCTTAAAAGTAATTTGTAATATTTTTTTATTTTTATTTTAATATTTATTCGTTTTTAATATTTCATTAATTTATATAATTAAAACTATTAATTATTTTTTTTAATATCTATGCAATTTATTCATTTTTTATTAATTAAATTTTAATGATTTTTAATATTAATTTATTTATAATTATCTATAAATTTTTAATACTTATTCACTTTTACTATTTTTGTAATTTATTCCTTTTTAATATTTATTTTTTTAATATTTCTATAATTTATTCATTTTTTATATTTTTTATATTTTTTTATTTGTTAATATTTAATACTTTTAATATGTTTAGAATTTAGGTAGTTAATATTTATTCTTTTTTATTTAAATTTGTATATAGTAATTATTTATTCATTTTTAATTAGTAATTTATTTTAAATAATTTTTAATTAAATGAATTTTTAGTATTTATTTATTTTTATTTTAATATTTACTCATTTTTAATATTTTTTTACTTTATATAATTAATATTATTTATTCATTTTTTAATATTTTTGGTAATTTATATCATTAATATTATCTATTCGTTTAATATTATATATTCATATTTAATATTTATTAATTTATTATTTTTTAATATTTTTTTAATTTATTAATTTTAATATTTATTAATTATTTTTTTGATTTTTTTATTCATGTTTATATAATGAATAATTTATTTTAATTTTTAAATTAAATTTTAATTTTTTCTAAATTAGTATTTATCAGTGCTAAATATAAACTTCATCAGCACTTAATTTAGCGATGATAAATTATGGATTTATCAGTGTTAAATTTAGTGCTGATAAAAATGGCAATTAGCATTGATGAAAAGTAATTTTCATTTTAGCACTGATAAATGTATCTTTGATCATTGCTTTTGAATAGTGCTGGTAAAACCTATTCCATTATTTTAAAAGAACCCTAACACAAATATCTACTCATGTCGTTCAAGCTTGTTATAGAACCCAAACTCTATTGCAATCTCATGGGAAATTTTAGATGAATCAAAACCCTCAAAACTAATGGTATGATATTCGAATATTAGTTTTTTGTATTTATCAAATAATTTAGTGCATATGTTTTTCATTGTTTTTTTCTTCATGAACAATGGTGTGTGCGGATCCCCTTCTAATCTTTTGGTCTTGTGCCATCATTTTCTATTGCTTTAGATTATTCTTTTCATGTTGTTTCAGGGGTGATTATTATCATTTTTTCTTCCATTATATTTTATGTCTTTCTTGTTTTTTCATATTTTTTTAGTGCCCACCCCTTCATTGGTTTCAATATATATTTTTATTTAATGAAAAGGCATGATTTGGTTTTAATTTAGTGTGTATGTGGTTTTTATTTGAAATAATGAGGTAATCTGGGATAATATTTTGAAAATATATTTGAGTTAGAATGTTAACAATTGGGTTTAGAACCCATGGGTCTTATTTTAAGAGAATTTCTGTTGGAATGGAAATATATAAAATTATCTTTGAGGTATGTGAGGTTGTAAGTTGGACATTTGAGTTGATTTTTGAAATTTATGATGTATGTAATGAAATTTTACATTAGTTTATTCTTATTTGGATTTTCTTACTTATATGAGTATTTTAAAGCCAATGTGGTTTATGATATTTTGAAAAGGATGATAAATGATTATTTAAAGAACTTAAAATTGGTTATCACACCTTATTCCTTCTTTATAATATGTTTTTGTAAATTTAAAATTCATCATTAAAATGAGTTATCACACATTATGCCTTTGAAAACTATGAGAAACAATGAGAAAAATAAATAATTTGTTTTTATATATATTTTTATAGTGATATCTTATTATATATACACCAATACTTATCTAGTTATAGAAATACACAGGTTTCTTGTGTACATTGATAGTGACTATGAGTGAATTATCTCCTTATGTGTATTTTTTTGTAAAATATGGATATTATTGAATCAAATAGGATGGATATAAATAGAAAGTGGATGGTTGTCAATCATGTGAAAAAATGAGTATGAGGGTGTGGTTAAATAATTCATCAAGTTTGTAAAAGATCATGCATATGAAACTTCTCAAATCCTTTTTCTATGTTTATGTTATTATTATTCAAGAATAATTAGTCCATAGGAGTTAAAAAAAAATTATTTATCATGGAATTGATCAAAGTTATAAATATTGGGATAAACACGGGGAAAAATTGAATGTATGTAACACCCCAAGATTTTAGAATATATATTTCTCTTTAAATAAATTTAAAGTGTCCAATGGATTTCTTTACATGCAACGTCGAGCTTAAATGAACCATCATATACTATTGAAATGTTATCATTAAATATGATTTTTATTTCATAGTCGTTGGATTGGTGAGTATGAATGGGACTAAATTAATTATAAAAAATAAGTTTAAAATATTTCCTTAATGAAAATGTATTGATTAATTATAAAAAAATAAATACTCAAATTTTAATGACAAGAATAGAATCATATTAGACCTAATTTTTCAAGAATTATATTTTCTATATATTAAGTATTTTTATCTAAATAAAATGTATTGATCACTATTGATCAATGATGAAATATATTTATAATTTATATAAAGAAAGGAATAATCATTTATACATTGATTATTAAATGGTTAGAAATGAAGATGAAAGCATTTAAAGGAAAAAAGAGATATTTTCAAAATAAAACTATTGTGCAAGATGTATTTTTATCTTAATAAATTTAATTAATCATTATTTATGAATACTTTTAATTAAATATTTTTATAATATATTCAATAAAATATATTAACATTCATCTCATAGTTTTTACTGGGCAAGGAATGAGAATAAAATCATTTTTATGCTTAGAAATATATTTTTTTAAAATGGTTTTTATGCATTTTATGCACGTATATTAGAATTAATTTCTTCCAATTATAGGGATATAATATTATAAAATGGATACCATATTTAAAACTATCATAATTAATATTATTCAATAATTTCAACTTAATTTTTATCCATAATGAATAGTTATCGTGGTAAAAATCTTGTTACCACGGTAAGGGTTAAAAGGGTTAAATATGGGGTTAACTTTAGAGATAAGGTTTAAAATAGCATATAAAACTTTCTTAAAAATTATTGGTTGATTATATTTCAACTTTACCCTTATTATCTTTGAAACTAGGAAAATATGGATCCACTTTACTTGAGTAATACATATATTATATAATAAAACTTCAAGTGTTTACAAGTTTTCCACTCACCTCACATTTAAAAGGGAACCTCCTCTTCTCACTTATCCACACCACTTGAGCACTCTAGTTTAGCCAAGACTTACCTAAATCCATTCCCAAATTTCCTCCCCATTACCTTGATGTTATGGTCTCACCAAAATACCATCTCAATAGTGCATATGGTGTAAGCTAAAGTGAGATACCTAAAGAAGAGGTGATTGTCATTACTGATATATATTTTGAGTTTCTTTCATCATTAACCTCATCCAAATATTATATAAGTATTTTAATATGATAAAATAAATATTTTACTATAATATTTTTTTTATGTTAATGTTGCATCCATTTCTTATCTCTTTTGTTGGATCTGAATCTACAGATTATACACAAGAGGGGGGTGAATTGTGTCGTTTGAAATTTTTCGATAACTCTTCTCTTGAACGAGTTCTGTCCTTTATACTTTATCAGATTTGATCATGCAGCGGAAAAAGTAAAAATCAAGAACACAAAGATGTATAGTGATTCAGGGAACAGAAATCCCCTAGTCCACTCCACCAACGCTCTACTCCACGATCTTGGTAATTTTCACTATCTGGTCCTTTTTCCTACAGACCGATCCACAACTGAGTACAGGCAGTTGACACCTTTACAATTCAAGGCAAAACAAAGCCTTCTGGTTCAAACACGAACCTACATAGCTTAGAACGAGAAGCCGGTTACTCAAGAATAAGAAATAATTTCAGAAAGAAATTTCCAGTTGAACTTCATAATTGCAACAGACTGCAATGGACATCATATGGATCGAAGTCTCTAGAAATATTGATCTTCAAGACGAAGAAGTTCTGAGTTGATCCAGTTGTCATAGATATAGAAATATAGTTCACAACCTCAGCAGTAGTAGATCCACTGAATATATTCGATGTAGAACAAATGAATCTTCTATCGAGTTCCTTCTTCTTGAACAAACAGAGCTTTTACGCTCCTGTTGAATCAGCAGATCAATCGTGAATAGTTGCAATCTCTGTTTTTTACCTTTTTCAATATTAGATCAATCACATCGTCTTGTACCTCAGAGAGAGCATATATAATAAAACATATCTCCTGCATATTTAGATCTATAAAAGTCTCCTTCTGATTCACGATATTCAAAATTTTGAATTTACAGAGAAGTCGTAACTTCCCTTAAGACTCGGCATAAAAAACTCCATTTAATTATTTCTTAAATCCATTAATAAAACGGCTTTAAATAAGTCAAAGTCGTACTTTAAAAACTACTTTAAATCTGGCTTGAAATCCGCCCAGAAATCAGCTTACTGATCGTTGCACATAAATATCATCTGTCAAAATTTCTGATGCCAAACGTAAGGTTGATGACGTGGCCTCCAAACGTAGGGTTAATAACATAGTCTTCAAACGTAGGGTTGACAACGTAAGGTTGAACACAAACGTAGGGTTGATCATCCATACTTTTTCTTCAACACTTCAAACGTTTGGTAAAAGATCCATACTTTTACTTGATCCATACTTTTCCAAGAACGTATGGTTGTTCACAAAAGTAAGGTTTATGAACGATACTTTTGAGAAACAAACGTAACATTTAGAATTTACGTACGGTTCTCCTTCCATACTTTGCTG
This sequence comes from Viscum album, assembly GCA_963277665.1. Taxonomy (NCBI): domain Eukaryota; kingdom Viridiplantae; phylum Streptophyta; class Magnoliopsida; order Santalales; family Viscaceae; genus Viscum; species Viscum album. Next base: position 602,563,943 of record OY728144.1, read on the forward strand.
AAAACCAAAATGTAGGGTACCTTCCTAACGTAAGGTTCTTCTTCCATACTTTTCTGAAAACGTATGGTTGTTTAGCCATACTTTTCTTTTATCTCAAAAATATACATGCTTTTCATCCTTACGCTATGTTTATCCACGTAGGGTATGAACAGTGATTCCAAAATGCGCTAAAACAGATTCCGTGCTATATTCATCTTCGTAAGATGTGAACAGTGATTCCAGAACGTGCTAAAGCAGATTCCGCGCTAAGTAATAAATTATCATTATTTCAAGAGTAAAATAAATTAATAAAATCCTCCAAAATACTAAATAAAATCATTAGAAAATAACTAAGGGTATTTGTGAGCATCAAAATTATCATAAATAGACAGAGTATTATTTTCAATAATCTCCCCCTTTAAATAACATTAATACGTATTGTTGAAAACAATACTTTGCTCAACAATCTCCTTCTTTTTGATGATCACAAAACCCATAAAATAATTTAAATTAAACAAAATTAACTTTCAAAATTCGTTATAAAGTTTTAAATAATAAAATCTTCTCCACCTAAAAAGATAATTATAAATCCAAATGTCTCATTTAATTTTCTCCCTCAGTAAAATGAATTCTCCCCCTAAATAAAATGTAGGTTTTGATGTTGTGTTTATCCAAATTCTCCCCCTTTTTTGATATCAAAAATAATGAAAAATCATGGATTTTAACACGTTTAATATTGCACTGAACTGTTAGTAAATGCTATTATGAACTGTTTATCAATAATTAAATTTGGAGTACTGGCATATAAAAAAAATAAAGAAACAAACAAAAAAACAATGAATGAAAATTATCTTTCAAAAATAGTAGTATATACATGACAGTGATATACACTGGAATCAAGGTTTGGGTAGGATAGGAAACAGGTTCTATCTCCTATGGATTGCAGACTTGATTTCTGTAAACTGTTCCCGAAGTCTCTTCATCATCCCATCTCCAAGATTGATAATGAGCTCTCTGTTCTCTTGAGTCATATGAATATCCTCAATTAAATTGACTCTGAAAAACTCATGCATCCTTTCCTCTTTTTCAACAAACACTGACATATTTTCTGATAACTGATCTAACAGAATTCTGATTGATGGCTCACTAGATGTCAGTTGATCCACTAAGAATTTCTGATTGTCCAGCAACACTGACAAAGGAGCACTATTACATTGAAGATCTTGTATTCTGTCATTCATATTGCTCAATGCAGCTGTGATATCCTGAAACCTTCTAATTAAATCAGGTGAAGTACCTGATCCACTAATAGCATGATTTGCAACTGATGCAAATTGGTTTTCCATAAACAACTTCAGATCTGATAAATCTGACTTCATAACCATTTCATATTTTAATTGAGTAACAGCAGTCAGTATATCCTCTTTAAACATTTCAACTTCTTACCTTGAAACTGTACACTCCTTCAGCTTTTGAAACTTCAAATGTTCTAAGTTTAAGGCATTTCTCAGAGAAGCATTCTCAGATTCCAACTGAGATACTTTTCTGTACAGTTCTTCAACTTCTTATTTCCTTGAATCAGATTCACCTTGTGCTTGATTCACATTCTCAGTTTGATGCAGTAATACCAAAGGCAATGATTCAGCATCAGATTTTTATTTTTCTTTGTCCTGAGAAGGTTGATCCATAGATCTTTCCTTAGAGTTTTCAAACTCCTCCACAGAAAAATCCTCTTCGAGTACCACTGTTTGAGCTTCAGAAGCATGCTCGTCAAATTTATCTGCATCTTTTTCTTCCTCTGGAATTTCAAGAACAATATTTTCATAAGTTTCCTGAGGTCTGGCCACTTCTTCACCAGGCACTTCCTCCATATCATGTTCCTGCTGAAGTGCAACTTCAATATCAGCAACAATCTGTTCCTGATTTTCCCTTTGAGCTTCTTCTTGAGCTTCTGATTTCTCTACTGGAGCCATTCTCTCAGTAACATCTTCCATGGTTTTATCAGCAACAACTTCTCTCACAAAAGAATAAGAAAATAAAGGTTTTGTTGGAGTTTCCAAAGTAGTGGAAGTGACTTCCTCATTTACTGGTCTTTTTCTTCTTGATTGAAGTCCCTCCTGGCATCTGTCTTCCTCAACATCTGCCACTTCAAAGTGAATCCTTCTTGCTACATTGATGACTCTGGATTCATCTTGTCCCTCTTTGGACTTAGAAGGTTGAGCCTGAGCACTCTCTGATTCTTCCTCAGCTCCTACTGGCAAAAGTTTTCCTTTATTTGTGCTCCAGAAATATCCAACTTTCCTCAAAGTTCCAGCATTAAACGTATTACTGTGATGACAGTTTACTCTAGCATCCACTAATCTCACCATGTCTTTCTTAAATAGCAGCTTAGAAATAAATCTACCAAAGGGGTAGAAATTCATCTTGGCCTCGCTTTGACAGCAGTAACTGAGATACCTTATCATGTATCTTGGAAAGTTTAACTTAATATCACTTAACATAAGAAACATTATATACATATCAGGGTACAAAATCTTCTCCATTTCTACCATCCGTGGAGCTATTCCAGTCTGAATAAATTTGACCAAAATCTTCTGATTAGGCTCCAAATATTTAACAAACATTTTCTTTATTGTCTCGGTACCGAAAAGAAAAGACATAATGTCTTCGGATTTATGCACAGAATCTCCTATATTTTTCAAGTCAAAATGAAAAACTCCCTCATGAGGGCAGTTGAGAATCTGACTAATCTCTACTGAAGAGATTGAGAAATCCCTATCCTCTATTTTAGCCATCATTATGTCCTCTGTATCTCCCAGACTAAACTGTACATATTTGTAGAAGTATCTAAGTTCTAATTCATACAAAAATTATGTATTTTCACTATTGAACATCTGTTCAAGATTTTGAAACGACAGCGCTTGCTTCAACAACAGATTTGTCTGAAATAACCAGTTGAGATCGATTACCTTGCCCTGTAATATTTTTCTTCCCTCAGTGTGTTGTCTCTTGGCATTTCTCGGCTCGGCCTCACTGGCTCTTTTATTCCTTACCATTTCCGCGAGAGTCACTGAAGGTTTGAAGGTTAGGGTTTCAGAAGTTCGACGGTTAGGGTTTCAGAAGAGGAAGTGTGATTTTCAGATTTCGAAAGGGTTTAGATAGAAGTGAAAGGGTTTATAAGTTGAAAAGGCTCTGACAGCCTTGATTCCTGTGTAATCTCTCATCATTACATATATAAACAAATAAAGTTTTCATACGATGAAAAAAAAACTTAAACTGTATTCAACAGAATTTACATAAGTAAATAATAAAAAAAATTATTTAAAATTAAATAAACCTAGCTCCCCCTTAATAAAATCAAACCTTACAGTGGGAAGTGATTTAGTAAAAATATCTGCTAATTGAATTTCAGTATTTATAAATTCAAAAAATATATCTTTTTTAATAACATGATCTCTTAAAAAGTGATGCCTTATATCAATGTGCTTAGTTCTAGAATGACTAATAGAATTTTTTGAAATATTAATTGCACTCGTATTATCACATAAAATAGGTGTATTATTAAAATTCAATCCAAAGTCCATAAGAGTGTTTTTCATCCACAACACTTGTGCACAGCAACTGCCAGTAAAAACATATTTTGCCTTAGCTGTTGATAGGGCAACTGAATGTTGTTTCTTACTAGACCATGATACTAAGGACTTTCCTAAAAAGTGACATGTACCTGATGTACTTTTTATATATAACCTACAACTTCCAAAGTCATCATCTGAATATGAAATCAAATTAAAATCAAAGGTTTTAGGATAAAGAAGAGATTGAAAAATAGTTCCTTTTAAATATCTAAAAATTCTTTTAATAGCAGTTAGATGGGATTCTTTAGGATTTGATTGAAATCTAGCACAAAGACATACTGAATACATTATATCTGGCCTGCTAGCAATAAGATATAACAGACTACCAATCATACCTATATATAACTTGTTGTCAACTGACTTTCCAGTTTCATCCAAATCAAGTTTTATATTAGTACACATAGGAGTTGTAAATGTCTTGTTGTTCTCAAGTCCAAATCTCTTAAGTAAATCAGTAATGTATTTGCTTTGATTTAAAACACTTCCAAAATATTTTTGAAATATTTGAAGACCCAAAAAGAAATTTAATTCTCCCATCATACTCATTTCAAATTCTTCTTGAATTAATTTTGAAAATTCATGACAAAGATTTTTATTTGTTGATCCAAAGATTACATCATCAACATAAATTTGAACCAATAAAACATTATTTTTCACAGTTTTCTTAAAGAGTGGTGGGTCTGCCATACCAACAGTAAAATCATTTTTCAAAATAAAAGAACTTAATCTTTCATACCAAGCTCTAGGTTCTTGTTTAAGGCCATAAAGAGCTTTAGTAAGTTTAAAAATAGAATCAGGTTTTTGGGAGTTTTCCAAACCAGTAGGTTGCTCAACATAAACTTCCTCCATTAAATAACCATTTAAAAAGGCAGATTTAACATCCATCTGAAATAATTTAAAATTCATATAAGATACATAAGCTAAAAGGATTCTAATGGATTCTAACCTTGCTACAGGTGAAAAAGTCTCATCATAATCTATTCCCTCTTCTTGATTATATCCTTTATCACTAATCTTTCTTTATTTCTAGTTATTGTGCCTTTTTCATCCTGTTAATTTCTAAAGACCCATTTGGTTCCTATTACAGGATAATTCTTAGGTCTTTCCACTAAATCCCAAACTTCATTTCTTTTAAACTAGTTTAATTCATCTTGCATGGCTATTACCCATCTTTCATCATCTAAAGCTTCTTCTATAGTCTTGGGTTCCTGTTGAGATAGGAAGGCAGAGAATTCCACTAGGTTTCCTAAGTTTCTTCTAGTTTGAACACCAGTTTCTAGATCACCTATTATAGTTTCTAAAGGGTGATTATTTAGGGTTCTAGACTGTCTAGGTAATATATTTAAAGGTTCTTCAGTATCATGTTCCTCTGAACTAGACTGAATTTCTTTTATATCATTTTCAAAATTATTCTTTAAATTCTCAAGTCTCATGTTATCATTAGAGTCAGGTTTATCCATTTGTTCTATATTTTTCTGAAAAGGATCAGATTCATCAAATTTCACATGAACTGATTCTTCAACAATCCTTGACTTCTTATTATAAACTCTATAAGCTTTGGAGGTAGCAGAATATCCTATGAAAATACCTTCATCAGATTTTGGATCAAGCTTACCAAGATTATCCTTGGTGTTTAAGATATAAACCTTGCATACAAAAACTTTAAAGTAATTTACTTTAGGTTTTCTGTTATTCCATAGTTCATAAGGTGTCTTTTTCAAAATAGGTCTAATTAAAACTCTATTAATTATATAACAAGCTGTATTCACAGCTTCTGCCCAGAAATATATAGGTAGGCTATATTCATTTAACATAGTTCTAGCCATTTCTTGAATTGTTCTATTTCTTCTTTCTACAATCTCATTCTGTTGAGGTGTTCTGGGTGCAGAAAAGGTATGTTAAATACCCATATTTGAGCAAAAAGAATTAAATTTCAGATTCTCAAATTCTCCACCATGATCACTTCTCAACGAGATAATATTGAATCCTTTTTCATTTTGAACAGATTTGTAGAACCTTTCAAATAAAGTAAAAGCTTCATTTTTAAATTTCAAAAAGAAAATCCATGTAAATCTTGAATAGTCATCAACTAAAACATATACATATAATTTACCAGTTAAGCTTTCTACTCTTGAAGGTCCAAACAAATACATATGAATCAGTTCTAGAGGTTTAGATGTAGCAACCTTATTAACAGATTTGAAGGATGATTTTTGTTGTTTTCCAAGTTGACATGCATCAAAAAAATTTGTCACTTTCAAATTTGAGACAAGGTAAATCAGAAACTAAATGTTTCTTAGATAACTTATGTAAAAAATATACATTGTAATGAACAAGTCTCATATTCCAGATCCAGGATTCACTTATTTTAGCAGTCAAGCAGTTTACTTGTTTTTTACACAAGAAATTTAAATCCAAAGTATAGACATTTTCAGTTCTTGGTGCTTTAAATTTAAACAGTTTATCTTTAGAAACAGTACAACAATTGTTAATAAAATCAACAGTATATCCATCATCAAAAAGTTGAGAGATACTTATCATATTGTGTTTTAGTCCTTGTACATACAGTACTTTGTTGATTGAGACTATTTTTGGATCTCCAACACTTCCAATTCCAATGATTTTTCCTTTAGCATTGTCACAAAATGTGACAAGTCCTCCTTCCTTTTGAGAGAGTGAAGAAAAATTCAATGAGTTTCCACTCATATGTCTTGAGTAGCCACTGTCCATGTACCATATATCTTTTCTTCTCTGGTGACCTGCTACCTGCAAAGACATTCAAACAAATTACTTTGGTACCCATATTTTGTTGGGTCCAAGAGTGTTAGCTATCAATGATCTGGGTATCCATATTTGCTTTGTTCTTTTAAAATTAGCTAAATCATATAAGTCTTTTGAAACATAGGCTTTCTTAATACCACAAATTTGAGGTTGTCTTAAGAAACATTTTTTAGCTACATGTCCCTTTGCCCCACAAAAATTACAATTAACGTTTTTAGAGCTAGGAACAAAATAGTTTTTATATAGCTTTGGTTTTTCTCCTTTACTGCCAATTCCAAATATCTCCTTTTTAATGACAGTTTTTCCAAGAATTTCATTTAATGAATTCTCTCCTTTTGTAAAAACCAATACAGCATGTTTGTAAGATTCTACTTCATCCTGCAGTGATTTTATTCTTGATTCAAAATTAATATAGTTAGTGTTAATCGAATTGTATTTATCAGTTAATTATTTATGTTGTTTTAGCATTGTGTCTCTTTCATCTGAAACGACCTTATGTATATTTTTTAGAGAATTATATTTCTTAAATAGTGAGTCATATATTTCTTCAAGCATATTGCAGTAGGGTGAAAGTTTTTCATTTGTGTATCCTGATTCAGAATGTGATTCAGAGGAGTAATATGAGTGTACCTCATCAGTTTCTATCATGAAACACATGTTTGCCTTTAGATTGGCTTCTTCTTTCTCTGAGCTTGATTCAGAAGAGCTACTAGAGTCTTCAGATAAACTCCAAGTGGCTTTCATAGCTTTCTTGTCTTTCTACTCAAAATCATTTCTTTTGAAGAATTTCTTCTTCTTTGCATCCTTCAATTGTGGGCAATCTGGTCTGACATGTCCCGTCTTTTTGCATTCATAACATCTCACTTCCTTATTATCTCCCTTAAAGGATTTTTTGAATCCTCTTTTCTTGCTGTAGAATTTTCTAAATTTTCTAGCTAGTTGAGCCAGTTCTTCATCTGAGTTGGATGAGTCAGAGCTTTCTGATTTAGCTTTGACTTCTTTGCTCTTCATCTTTCTATTCTTTTGTAGTGAAGTTACCTTCAAGGCAGTATCTTCTCTTTTGATAAGCACTTTATGTTCATTAGATTCATCTTGCATTTCAGCTTCATACATCATCAATGTACTAATAATTTATCTCATAGTTAGATCTTTGACAGGTGTTGATTGTCTGATTGCAGCAGAAATACAATTCCATCTAGTAGGAAGTACTCTTAGTACTTTTAATTCTTGATCAGCTTGCTTGATAGGTTCTCCTAGAGCAGTTATGTTATTGAAAATTTCTTTCAATCTCCCATTCATTTGGGTAATGCTCTCACCTTCAATCATTCTGAAAGTATCAAATTTCAGTTTTGCAGTTGCATATCTCATTTTCCTTAGATTATCTGTTCCTTCATATGCCACAGCTATTGTTTGCCACATCTCATATGCTAAATTCATCTGGTCCTAGACCGCAGATAATTGCATTCATAGCCTTTGAGTTCATATCGTACTCTGCCTCTATAGCAGCACTCCATCCCTCCGGATTTTCAGGAATTTCATAAGGAGTCAGAATCTTTGAATAGACTCTATATCCGAGGTTTTTCATATATATTATCATGCGTGATTTCCAGCAACCATAGTTATCTCCATTAAAATATGGTGCTCTGACCATCGACATCCCTTCTCTTGTATCAGTCATGATGCTCTGTTTTATAATCCTTAAATGCTTCTAGCTTTCTAAGGCTCTATCAAAAGCTCCTCCTCTGATACCAATTGTTGGATCTGAATCTATAGATTATACACAAGAGGGGGGTGAATTGTGTCTTTTGAAATTTTTCGATAACTCTTCTCTTGAATGAGTTCTGTCCTTTATACTTTATCATATTTTTATCGTGTAGCAGAAAAAGTAAAAATCAAGAACACAAAGATGTATAGTGGTTCGGGGAACAGAAAGCCCCTAGTCCCCTCCACCAATGCTCTACTCCACGAGCTTGGTGATTTTCACTATCTGGTCCTTTTTTCCACAGGCTGATCCACAAATGAGTGCAGGCAGTTGACACCTTTACAATTCAAGGAAAAACAAAGACTTCTGGTTCAAAAACGAACCTACACATCTTAGAACAAGAATCCGGTTACTCAAGAATAAGAAATAATTTCAGAAATAAATTTCCAGTTGATCTTCACAATTGCAACAGACTGCAATTGACAGCAGATGGATCGAAGTCTCTAGAAATATTGATCTTCAAGACGAAGCAGTTATGATTTGATCCAGTTGTCATAGATATAGAAATATAGTTCACAACCTCAGTATTAGTAGATCCATAGTATATATTCGATGTAGAACAGATGAATCTTCTATCGAGTTCCTTCTTCTTGGACAAACAGATCTTTTACGCTCCTGTAGAATCAGCAGATCAATCGTGAATAGTTGCAATCTCTATTTTTCACCTTTTTCAATATTAGATCGATCACATCATCTAGTACCTGGTGTTTCAGAGAGAGCATATATAATAAAACATATCTCCTGCATATTTAGATCCATAAAAGTTGCCTTCTGATTTGCGATATTCAAAAAATTGAATTTACAGAGAAGTCGTAACTTCCCTTAAGACTCGGCATAAAAAGCTCCCTTTAATTCGATCTTAAATCCATTAATAAAATGGCTTTGAATCAGTCAAAGTAGTACTTTAAAAATGACTTTAAATCCGGCTTGAAATCCGCCCAAAAATCAGTTTACTGATCATTGCACATAAATATCGTCTGTCAAAATTTCCAACGCCAAACGTAAGGTTGATGATGTGGCCTCCAAACGTAGGGTTAATAACATATTCTTCAAATGTAGGGTTGACAATGTAAGGTTGAACACAAACGTGGGGTTGATCATCCATACTATTTCTTCAACACTTCAAACAAACGGTAAAAGATCCATACTTTTACATGATCCATACTTTTCCAAGAACGTATGGTTGTTCACAAAAGTAAGGTTGATGAACCATACTTTTGAGAAACAAACGTAATGTTTAGAATTTATGTACGGTTCTCCTTCCATACTTTGTTGAAAACCAAAACGTAGGGTACCTTCCTAACATAAGGTTATTCTTCCATACTTTTCTGAAAACATATGGTTGTTTAACCATACTTTTCTTTTATCTCAAAAAGTATACATGCTTTTCATCCTTACGCTACGTTTATCCATGTAGGGTATGAACAATGATTCCAGAACGTGATAAAACAGATTCTGTGCTATATTCATCTTCATAAGATGTGAACAGTGATTCCAGAATGCGCTAAAGCAGATTCCGCGCTAAGTAATAATTTATCGTTATTTCAAGAGTAAAATAAATTAATAAACTCCTACAAAACACTAAATAAAATCATTAGAAAATAACTAAGGGTATTTGTGAGCATCAAAATTATCATAAAGAGACAGAGTATTATTTTCAATAATCTCCCCCTTTAAATAACATTAATACGTATTGTTGAAAACAATACTTTTCTCAACATCTTTTATATCTAATAGAAAATAAAAACATTGTTTGTGCGTACGTATGGACTACTATCTCCATAAAGCGATGTATTTTATTTTTCATCATCGTCTCTCATGGATGATTATATATATGAATTGAATGGATATATATGATTTTTATAACATAATTATGATTTTTAAATATAAATAATTTCTTCCTTCTTACCTCACATGTGTTAGAAAAATATAGTGTCGCTCATGCGTACGTGTGGACTACCACCTCTAAGTAGTGATGTGATTCATTTTTCATTTTTTATTAACAATAATAGTAATAAGGATAGATTTAATGACAATATATATATATGATATTTATGATATTATTATGATTTTCTAAATTTTTTTTTGAAAAGGTTGGAGCGCAAAGGCCCCTTTATTAGATAAAATCATGAAAGATTTGGAGCAACACATAAAAACAAGAGAAAATCCATACATCAAAAACAAATACTAGAAGAGGTCAGGCGACTCAAGATCTGGTACTCATGCTATGGTGGGATATGCGTCTACCTCGACCACGTGGATGTCGCCCTCTTTTCCACGTTTTGGCATGGGTCCACATCCCTCCTCCGTCATCCGAGTCTTCCAAATCATTGGCAGCCACAATATCTTTTGTATCAGTTTCATGATCACTGGAATGTTCATATTCTTCACTGCTTCCAGAATCAAGAACATCAAAAGAGTTATAAATGTTTACCTTTAATTTTGGTTTGTTCATAGAGTGGGCCTCCATTATTTTTACTGAATAATTTCCAACACACTCCTGACAGAAACCATTGAACTGTTAACTTATATACATGAGGGGGGATAGTAGCATTGATCTGGACTCCCCTACCTTTTTGAGAGTCAGAATCTAATTGGTCCATTTCCTCTTTCACCGTTCCAGTCCTTGGAAAAGTGGAGTTTTATGACAACCCTGCTTTTTATTACAACTTAAACATACTTTATTACATAAAACTTCACTTGATACAACAAAGAAGATCGATAGGTTTAGTGTCTTTGGGGCTTAGGATCATTACATAAAAACTTAAAACATGAAATACAACATCTTTATTGAAAACATCCTTTACATGACCACTACATTCCCTCGTACTTAGCATTGCATGGGATAACCTGAGGACATGCATAAGAAAAGGGTGAGCTATAAAGCCCAGTAAGGGAGTACACATGGAATAACATGAGGATTAAAATACATGTTAGACAATAGGCATATCAATAGAGCATAAAAGAAACATGGACATAAAGGCATGATAAAGCATGATAATCATAACATGGAAATATGGCAACAACACTTAACATTGAATTAGCATGAGCCAAGGCTCATTGCACATGGAGCATGAGTAAACCCTCATTGCACATGAAGCACAAGTAAAACCTCGTTTCACTTTAATTATCATGAGTCAACACTCATTTCACTTGACATATCATGATACTATACTTTACCCAATGAATTGGAGCGCTATAAGGGCGCACCCTTCTTAAACATTTCATTTCATGCATAAGTGTGCCACATGGATCATAAAACATGGATTCATAAAACATAATCATTTATTCCACGATAAAGGAATGTGGAATTCATACATGAAACTATACAATCAATAAGTAAATGTGCATAAAGTTGAATACCCTTGATGGAGAAATGAGCATGGTATTCACTACACAATGACATTGGCTTAGAAAATCGGTGTGATTTCGGCAGCGTAACGGCGTGACATAAGAATTCATAAAAAATGGTTGATGAGATAGAAAGGGGTTCCTTATCATATTTACATGTAATGGACAGTAAGGAGGTCATATATATACATGTCCCAGCAATTGAAATGGAATTTAGATTCATGATACAAAAGTATTGCTTGAATGTAAAAGAAGTGAGAGAAGTTCCTTTTGGAATTTCGGCATAGTAACAGGTGTACATGGGATGCATTTAATGAGAGATAAAGGGGTCTCCAATCATTCAAAAAATAAAAGGGCAGTATGGGGGAGGTGCGAAACCATACCCCAACATTCATTATTGAAATTAAAAGGGCAATACAACTTAAAGAAAATTGACAAAAATAAGAAAGGAAGAAAAAACCCTTACTTGGAAGTGTGCTTCCAAAGGCTAGAGAGAGGCTTGTGAGAGGCTTCATGGGAGCTTGGGGAACCTTGGGAGGATTATAGAGAGAGTAGGGTAGATTTTGGATGAACTACAAGGGATTTTAGTGAGGAGGAAGTGAGAGATTGGGTGGGTTTATATAGGAAAGGTGAGAGAATTCTTTATTATTTAGGTTTGGGACCCCTTATATTAAACTAATCCAAACCACAAACCATCCCATGGTTTCTAGAAAAGGAAATAGGAAAACAATATTTTACAAGGCCAAGGTCCGAACTTATTAAAAAATTAGGGTTGCTTATGTGGAGGTGAGTCACACTCCCATGGAAATTAATTTAAAAAGGCAAAGTGTTTAATAAGTCTTGAGGGGTTCATTAATGCTTTGAAAAGTAAGTCAAACAAACCCAAAACCTCATTATTTTAATGATAAAACATATATTGGACGAACATAAGGATTATGGTATTTTATTACATCACCATTGGGTCATTATGATGTCATAAAACACATTATATAATTAAATGGTATTTAATTTTTGCCCAAAAATTTGACTGTCTCAGAAAATTATGAAAAATTCACCGTTGGATAATTTCAACATCCTGATTCCAGAAATTACATTTATTTTATCTAAAAAAATTCTAAATATGTTAATTTTCACTTTTAAAATAAAAACCAACATTTATCGAAAATTCACGAGTTTTGACAGAAATGGCTTTCAAACCTTAATAAAAAATTTAATTGCATTCATAAATTTATAAGATCATTTATATTTAATAAAAATTAATTTAATAATAATAATAATATTTTATTAAAATATTATTTAATTCAAAAATCCCTTAATTTAATAAAATATATTTCTTAATTAAATAATAATTAAAAACACCATTTGTACTTTAAAAACTATTTACAATTTATCAAAAATGACTAGAAATTATATTCATTATTATATACAAAAAATAATGTACATGAACATAGTACTACTTATTTGTTACATAACCCCTTAAAATAGTTGCATAAGACCTAAGGGTAAGGTGTGCGATGGTGACAGACTCTTGGGGTGACTCGGATAACATCGCTCGAGTGGTAATCTCTATCAACTTCCACTTTTCCTGTAGACGGTCCCATTTGAGCTTGACATAATGAATCTCAGCTTGGTCTTGGTCAAGGGTGAAGCCCAAAGATTCCACCTCTTTTCTGATCTCTGACAAATGGGCTTCATATGGGGCAATTCTTCTGGATGAGGTCATCGCTTCCTTTGTCTGAGTAAAAATTGGGTTCATTAAAGCCTTACATTTATACTAATCATGTGATCACTGTTCAACGGCTATATTAACAACGGTCAAAATTCTTAACATAAAACCAAAGAAGTTGACATCTTATAAAAACATTTTTCATAAAGAGACATTTAACTGGATTAAGAGGGATTTTCCATTAATGAAACTTTGGGTCGTTACAATATTCCCCCCTTAAGAAATTTCACCCTCAAAATTTTCCTTTTCCCACACTAAAAAAATGTGGGTAACTCAGCTTCATCATATCCTCCGACTCCCAAGTCGCTTCTTCAAACTTGTGGTTTCTCCATAACACCTTGACGAGGGGCATTGTCTTATTTCGTAGAACTTTTTCTCTATGATCTAAGATCTTCACTGGTTTCTCCTCATAAGAAAGATCATCTTCCAATTGTACCACCTCGGAAGAGAGTACATGTGAAGGGTTCGGTATGTACTTCCTTAAGAGGGATACATGAAAGACATCATGCACCTTGGCCATAGTAGGTGGAAGTGCTAGTCGATAGGCCATAGCCCCAACACGATCAAGAATCTCAAAGGGACCGATGTACCTTGGACTTAACTTCCCTTTCTTTCCAAACCTCATGACCTTCTTCCATGGAGATATGCGTAAAAACACCATGTCTCCAACTTTAAACTCAAGGTCTCGTCGACGATTATCTGCATAACTCTTCTGTCGACTCTGGGCTGCCTTGATATGCTGCTGAATGGTTTTCACCTTCTCCACCATTTCTTCGACCATTTCTAGTCCATGCAGCTTACGTTCACCGACCTCATCCCAACATGCCGGTGTTCTGCACCTTTTCCCATAAAGGGCTTCATATGGTGCCATTTGGATGCTTGAGTGGAAACTGTTATTATAAGAGAACTCAACCAAAGGAAGATGTTGATCCCATCCTCCCTTAAAGTCCACTGAGGATGATCTCAAAATATCCTCAAGTGTTTGGATAGTCCTCTCTGATTGGCCATCAGTTTGGGGATGATAGGCCGTACTAAAGTTCAGTTCAGTATTCAGAGCATGTTGAAGACTATTACAAAACTTAGAGGTGAAACTTGGATCTCAGTCAGACACAAAAGATAGTGGCACTCCATGCAACCTTACCACTTCCCTGATATATATCCGCGCCAGTTGATCCAATGAGAAATCCTCTCGAATAGCAATGACGTGTGCAGTATTTGTAAGACAATCCACAACAACCCAGATTGCATTGTTGCCCTTGGATTTCCTTGGAAGTCTGGTGACAAAGTCTATGGTGATGTTCTCCCATTTCCATTCTGGTATGGGCAATGGTTGCATCATCCCCTTAGACTTCTGCCTCTCTGCCTTCACTTGCTGACACACCAGGCACTTTGATGTATATTCAGCGATCTCCTTCTTCATATTATCCCACCAAAAGTTTTCTCGGAGATCTCGATACATATTTGTGCTCCCTGGGTGAATAGAGAAATTTGAACTATGTGCATCATCCAAAAGTTCCTTCTTCAGCTCCAGACTTGATGGAACACATAGTCTTTTCCCAAACCGCACAATTCCTTCTTCATTAACATTAAACTCCAAGGATTTACCCTTTTTGATAGCTTCCACTTTTTCTTGAATTCCCACATCATCCTTTTGAGCATCCTTTAACCTTTCCAAAAGAGATGGTTGAGCAATCATTTGTGAAAAGATTGATGATGTTCCCTTCTTTATGATTCCCACGTCCAACTTCATCAAGTCTAAGAAGATTGGATCCTTCTCAATTCTCATCATTGATAGAATCACTGGATCCTTTCTACTTAGGGCATCTGCCACCTTGTTCGCTTTCCCAGGGTGGTAATGTATTGAATAGTCATAATCCTTGATGAGCTCTATCCATCTTCTCTGGCGCATATTAAGCTCTTTCTGTGTGAATATATATTTAAGACTTTTGTGGTCAGTATATATCTCACATTTATCTCCATAGAGATAATGCCGCCAGATTTTCAAGGCAAAGATCACAGACGCCAACTCCAGATCATGCGTTGGATAGTTTCGCTCATGGATTTTCAACTGCCTTGAGGCATAGGATATCACTTTATCATTCTGCATCAGCACACATCCTAAGCCCTTCTTCGAAGCATCACTGAATACCACAAAAAGCTCCCCACTTGTGGGTAAAGTGAGCACGGGCGCAGTGATAAGCCTCCTTTTCAACTCCTTGAAGCTTCCTTTGCATTCATCACTCCAAGAAAACTTTACTCCCTTTCGAGTTAGCTTGGTAAGAGGGTTGGACAATCGTGAGAAATTTCTCACAAATTGTCAATAATATCCAGCTAACCCCAAGAAGCTACGGATATCTGTTACCGATGTTGGCCTCATCCATCCCTCAATTGCATCTGTTTTGGAGGGGTCCATAGATATCTCATTGCTTGTGATGATATGGCCCAAGAATAAGACTTCCTTCAACCAGAACTCACACTTGTTGTACTTTGCATAGAGCTTCTCCTTGTGCAAAGTCTCTAGTACAGTTCTTAAATTCTCCCCATGGTCCTCCTTGGTTTTGGAGTATATTAGAATATCATCTATAAATACTACCACAAATTTTTCAAGGTAATCTCTAATGACTCTATTCATCAAGTCCATGAATATTTCTGGAGCATTGGTGAGTCCTAAAGGCATTACTATGAATTCATAGTGCCCGTATCTTGTACGAAAAGCAGTCTTGGGGATATCTTCCTTCTTCACCCTTACTTGATAATATCCCGACCGCAAGTCCACCTTGGAGAAGTATTGGGCTCCGCGCAGCTGATCAAACAAGTCATCGATTCTTGGGAGAGGATACTTGTTCTTTATCGTGATTTTGTTAAGTTCACAATAATCGATGCAAAGCCGCATTGACCCATCCTTCTTCATGACGAAGAGGACTGGTGCACCCCATGGTGAAGCACTTGGGCGTATAAACCCTATATCCAGATTCTCCTGTAGTTGTTTCTTCAGCTCTTCAAGCTCAACAACAGCCATTCTATATGGATTCTTGGATATAGGTAGCTCCCCAGGTATAAGTTCAATTGAGAACTCAACATATCTTCTTGGAGAAAGACCAGGCAGTTCCTTGGGAAACACTTCCGCGAATTCCCTCACAATAGGCATTTCTTAAAGGATGGTTTCTTCTTTGGAATCAATCATCTGAGCCAGATACGCATGCTCATAGGGCAGTAATATCCATGCTTGAGATGATGGAGTTAAGGAGATTCATCTTCCTCCTGACACTTGTAAAGAATCAGGGGTCGATTCTCCATATAGAGTGTGATTTCCCTCTCCCGACAATTTATGTTGGCTCTATATAAGGAAAGCCAATCCATGCCAAGAATTGCATCAAATTCCACCAAAGGGAGTATGACGAGGTTCACCGGGTAATTAAATCCACAGATTATAACAGGGGAGGACTTATATTCATGAGATGCAATGATTGCCCCATTTGCCGTACTCACCGACATATTTACTTCCATGATTTGTGGTGGTGCTGGGATTGTTCTACTAAACTTTCAAGATATAAAAGAATGTGTAGAACCTAAATCAAAAATTATGTTCGCTATTCTTGAATGAATAACTAGCGTACCTGTCACCACTTCGTTGTTGGGGTTCACTTCGGCAAAAGTGATGGAAAAAGCTCTTCCTTGCTATCTTGGAGGTTGTTGGTTGCCTCCGATAACCCTTGGATTTGGGCAATGATTTGCAAAATGATCCGGTTCTTTGCATTTGTAGCATTGAAAAACACGTTGAGGTTCGAATGGAACATTCCTCTCCTCTGTCGCAGCCGTGGGTCCTTCTTTGCTGACAGTTAATAGCTAGGTGTCCTTCTCTTCCACACCTGAAGCATTTTCTCGTCCCCTTAAGGCAATTTACAGGGTGCTTCTTTCCGCACTTTTGGCAAGTGGGGTGCTGGAACTTCTTAGCGCCATTGGATTTATCCATCAGACCACCAGAATTGAAGTCCACCTTACGCTTCTTGTCCCCATGATACCCCTGTGATTCCCTGATCTCCATTTCGACCTTGAGGGCACATCGGACAATTTTCTCATAGCTGTCGAAGTCACAGATTGCTAATGCTTTCCACAAGCTAGGTTTCAGCCCACCAAAGAAGCGGTCAACCTTGCATTCGGGGGTAACGACAAATCCGGAAGCGTATCGTGAAATCCTTGTGAATTTGGCCTCGTACGCTCCCACAAATTTTTCATCTTTTTTCTTGATAGAAAGGAAGTATCTTTCCATCTTAAGACAGTGGCTGCCCGGAAAATATTTATTGAATAGCATCTTCTGGAATTCCGTCCATTCCAAAGCCTTGATCTCCTCCTCAGGCTTCATATTTTTTATCAATGTCCACCATTGATCAGCTTTACCCTCCATACGATAAGCCGCCAGGAGAACCTTCTCTTGTTCAGAACATTGGAGGATGAAGAATATCTTTTCAATGGAGTTGATCCATTGTTCAGCGATCGTGGGATTGGATGATCCACTAAAAGTAAGAGGCCTTTGTCTCATGAAGCTCTCGATAGCGACTTGTTCTTTCTTAGGGGGGTTTGGACATTCCTCTTGACCCGTGTTTCTATTCAAAACTTGAGTTAGCTGAGAGAGAAGCGTGACAAAGTTCGTGATTCCCGCTCCCATTGGATTGGGCATCTCATTAGTACAATCATCACACTAATCTTCACAACAGTTGTTAGCCCGAGTACTCCTATTACTGTCCATTGGCTGGAATAAAAGTAAAGTTTTAGGGGTAACACATAAAGGGTAATCCAAAGACAAAAGTTGATGACTTATAAATAAACTTTAATCTCTTTAACTCATGAGTCTATTGGATTCAATCTAGGCTTTTCATGATCTACTTTCTAACATATATTCTTAGGGGCATTATTTTCCCTTAATAAGGGTTCATACTAAGATTGTGAATTTATCAAAACATATCCCTCGGGAGTGTCATAACCAAGAGTGAATCAAGGCCCGTTTTCGTGCACCATTTCCCATTCGAGTCTAGCTCAAAGCGGTGTTTTCGGGTTTTACCCCAAGGATACATCTGTGTCAGAGCCGCCTCTACCTACTCGTATCTAGACAGGGATGTATTTGTTTGATAAACCACTTACTTAGTATTTACCAAAACTTAGGGATGTTTTTATTATACTTAGTCTTGTATCTAAGGCTTTACTAGGGTTTCTTAATCCCAAAAATAACTAAACCTATCCTCTGATACCAACCATGACAACCCTGTTTTTTATTACAACTTAAACATTATTTATTACATAAAACTTCACTTGATACAACAAAGAAGATCGAGAGGTTTAGTGTCTTTGGGGCTTAGGATCATTACATAAAAACTTAAAACATGAAATACAACATCTTTATTGAAAACATCCTTTACATAACCACTACATTCCCTCATACTTAGCATTGCATGGGATAACCTGAGGACATGCATAAGAAAAGGGTGAGCTATAAAGCCCAGTAAGGGAGTACACATGGAATAACATGAGGAGTACAATACATGTTAGACAATAGGCATATCAATATATCATAAAAGAAACATAAACATAAAGGCATGATAAAGCATGATAATCATAACATGGAAATGTGGCAACAACACTTAACATTGAATTAGCATGAGCCAAGGCTCATTGCACATGGAGCATGAGTAAACCCTCATTGCACATGAAGCATGAGTAAACCCTCGTTGAACTTGAATTATCATGAGTCAACACTCATTGCACTTGACGTATCATGATACTATACTTTACCCAATGCATTGGAGCGCTATAAGGGCGCACCCTTCTTAAACATTTCATTTCATGCATAAGTGTGCCACATGGATCATAAAACATGGATTCATAAAACATAATCATTTATTACACGATAAAGGAATGTGGAATTAATACATGAAACTATAAAATCAATAAGTAAATGTGCATAAAGGTGAATACCCTTGATGGAGAAATGGGCATGGTATTCACTACACAATGGCATTGGCTTAGAAAATCAGTGCGATTTCGGCAGTGTAACGGCGTGACATAAGAATTCATAAAAAATGGTTGATGAGAGAGAAAGGGGTTCCTCATTATATTTACATGTAATGGACATTAATGAGTTCATATATATACATGTCCCAATAATTGAAATGGAATTTAGATTCATGATACAAAAGTATTGCTTGAATGTAAAAGAAGAGAGAGAAGTTCCTTTCGGAATTTCAGCATGCTAACGGGTGTACATGGGATGCATTTAATGAGAGAGAAAGGGGTATCCCATCATTAAAACAATAAAAGGGCAGTATGGGGGAGGTGAAAAACCATACCGCAACATTCATAATTGAAATTAAAAAGGCAATACAACTTAAAGAAAATTGACAAAAATAAGAAAGGAAGAAAAAACCCTTACTTGGAAGTGTGCTTCCAAAGGCTAGAGAGAGGCTTGTGAGAGGCTTCTTGGGAGCTTGGGGCACCTTGGGAGGATTATAGAGAGATTAGGGTAGAGGTTGGACGAACTCCAATGGATTTTAGTGAGGAGGAAGTGAGAGCTTGGGTGGGTTTATATTGGAAAGGTGATAGAATTCTTTATTATTTAGGTTTGGGACCCCTTATATTAAACTAATCCAAAACACAAACCATCCCATGGTTTTTGCCCATAGTTTCTGGAAAAGGAAAGAGGAAGAAAATATTTTACAAGGCCAAGGTCCGAACTTATTAAAAAATTCGGGTTGCTTATGTGGAGGTGAGTCACACTCCCATGGAAATTAATTTAAAAAGGCAAAGTGTTGAATAAGTCTTGAGGGGTTCATTAATGCTTTGAAAAGTAAGTCAAACAAACCCAAAACCTCATTATTTTAATTATAAAACATATATTGGCCAAACATAAGGATTATGGTATTTTATTACATCACCATTGGGTCATTATGATGTCATAAAACACATTATATAATTAAAAGGTATTTAATTTTTGCCCAAAAATTTGACTGTCTCAGAAAATTATGAAAAATTCACCATTGGATAATTTAGACATCCTGATTCCAGAAATGACATTTATTTTATCTAAAAAAATTCTAAATATGTTAATTTTCACTTTCAAAATAAAAACCAACATTTATCGAAAATTCACGGGTTTTGACAGAAATGGCTTTCAAACCTTAATAAAAATTTTAATTGCATTCATAAATTTATAAGATCATTTATATTTAATAAAACTTAATTTAATATTAATAATAATATATTATTAAAATATTATTTAATTCAAAAATCCCTTAATTTAATAAAATATATTTCTTAATTAAATAATAATTAAAAACACCATTTGTACTTTAAAAACTATTTACAATGTATCAAAAATGACTAGAAATTATATTCATTATTATATACGAAAAATAATGTACATGAACATAGTACTACTTATTTGTTACATAACCCCTTAAAATAGTCGCATAAGACCTAAGGGTAAGGTGTGCGATGGTGACAGACTCTTGGGGTGGCTCGGATAACATCGCTCGAGTGGTAATCTCTATCAACTTCCACTTTTCCCGTAGACGGTCCTGTTTGAGCTTGAAATAATGAAGCTCAGCTTGGGCTTGGTCAAGGGCGAAGCCCAAAGGCACCACCTCTTTTCCAAGCTCCGACAAATGGGCTTCATATGGGGCAATTATACTGGATGAGGCCATCGCTTCCTTTGTCTGAGTAAAAATTGGGTTCGTTAAAGCCTTACATTTATACTAATCATGTGATCACTGTTCAACGGCTATATTAACAACGGTCAAAATTCTTAACATAAAACCAAAGAAGTTGACATCTTATAAAAACATTTTTCATAAAGAGACATTTAACTGGATCAAGAGGGATTTTCCATTAATGAATCTTTGGGTCGTTATAAGTTTTCTTTCAAACTTCTAATTGTTAAACAAGATGAATTCATGGAATCAACCTAAATATCTGTACTTTCATAGTTACTAGGAGTTACAAATATGCCCAGGAAAGATTCAATATGTAGCTTTTCAGGTGCCCTGACATCCTCTTCTTTTTCATCATGTCATGTTCTTAATATCAAAGTTTTAGTCATGGCATCAACCTAAGAATGTTTTCTATTAGAAGGTCTCAAAATTGGCAGTGGATCCTTATGGACCACAAGAGTCCTACAATCCATAGATGAAGTTCTCAGAACACTAGTGTAAGGTGGGTGATCAACCATGGATGAATCCACTGGCAGGGCCACAGAAGAAGATGTTGAAACAATTGTCAGAGCATTGAAAGGCATAGCATAATCCAAAGGCCTAGAAGATTTATGAGGGTTGAGTGTTCTAGGGGGTCCTATAATTTTTTCATTATTCATTTTTGGAGAAGAGTTATGTATCACCTTATAGTGGGTCTTTTTGATCTTGTATGTGGCAGCATCAGATTTGGATTTCCCCATACGATTAGATGAAACCATTTTCCGTTCCTACCACAAAATGATATCCATATCAGCTAGAGAATAATCCTCCTTATCAATTTGACTATCTTCAGATTCCATGTCATCATTTTAATCCCTCAACTTCCTAGTTAAATCATTATTTAAGGAAAACCCAACAACATTCAATGGATTCTCATCAGCCATATCTACCCATGACTTAATGGTATGATTCATGATGATAGTGGAATTAACATCCTTGTAATTTACAAGGGAATTATTATTCTTACTTTGAAGACAGAATGAGATACGTTTACTCTATTAATTACCAACAGGATCAATGATTTTATCACCTTGAGTAGTGAAATTAATCCCCAAGGTCTAATCATCCAATAAATCTAGATTCCTAGGAATATAGGGGTGCAAAGCATCATCTGTATTAAGAACATATGGAGTATCAAGTGATTGAGGGTGATTAGTATTAACCTTCCTTCAAAAATTCTGAATTTCATGTCCTTTAAGTTGAAAATTGGAACAATTGTGGTCTATCTTATAGTTCAACATAGAATCCCCAATAATTTGACAAACATCATAATACAACAAACGTCTTTCATACTCAATTATAAGGTTAATTTCATTTTGGGGAGTGGAGAGAATAACTTTATCAATCATAGGAGCTCTTAAGTCTATTTCTACCAAAAATCTCACAAAATGACCATATAAAACCATCTAAGTAGCAATTTTCATCTAGATTGGAATTCCAATTGTGGAAGCGAAATCAAATAAAATATCAGGGTGCCATAAAACCCAATTTAATCCATGAATATTGATCCAAATTTCAGCACATGTATCCTTAAAATCATTAAGATTTAAATTAAGTTTCGAATAATTAAATCTTAGTGTTTCGAGCCTTAGGTTAATCGAACCCAAACTCCAAGCATGAGCCTTTAATTCAGCAGTCAGAAATAATATATGAAAAAAACCCCGACCAAGAGAAATGTAATTAAATTTAGAGAAACCCCAAATGAAAACTAATATATCAACTAGTTCGGTGGCCTTCCATGGATTTTTACCTTTTTAAAGTGAGATAAGGTCTATTAAGGAGCTCTTTCATAGGTCAATCCATTCTGCAATGGCACCATCCAAAGCAGAAACATGTGCAATAGATCCCTTTCTGATGATATGCTGTGAGAAATGGTCTTTAGGGAAAGAAAAGGAACCTCCTGAGAATTTGGAGAAGGATGATAATCCCTTTAGTGCTTCCATTTCATTTTCCTTTATTTTATTCGAGGAAATTGATATTTGAAAATCAACGAGGTGATTTGGTGTATATGAGAAGAGATTTACGCCGTGTGGGTGAGCTAGGGCATCGCGCTCCGAGAGCACCGAAGGTTCCCTCTCTCATTCCTCCATCCTTCTTCCCCTATATATATATATATACACCTTTCTTTTGTTCCATTTGTTATAAAATGAAAATATTACTCATACATACGTACAAAATACCATCTCCACAAAGTGATGTAATTCATTTTTCATCACCTCATTATATGAATGGTTATAAAAGTATATATAATGAACATATTTGATACTTATGAAATGGTTGAGATTTTTTAGTTGATGAATCCATGACCAATTTTCAAGGACCGAAACCATTGAACTGAAACTTGCATAGGAAATGGAACAATTAACACATCAGCTTTGATTTTAATAAAGAATTGTTAATAAATGGATAATTAAAAATTATAATGGAATGATATATTATAATATAAGTATCAATATGGTTATATTATATATTTAGAATAAATATAAATTTATTATATAGGATTTTAAGACCATGCATGAAGAAATCCAGGAGATTAAGTAGGGGTTTATATTATAATAAATTTTTTTTCAGGATTTTCTATGTTACATTTCAATGAAGGAAATTATATGATCCTCATATTATAAACCCTGTCTATTTTATTCTCCTTTGGTTATTTATTTGGTTTTTATTTTTTCCTTTCATTCCCCTCTCTTTAATACTTTGAATTATAGAGAAATTATTTTTAAGAAAATCTGACCATATTTTCTCTTTTTGAATGGGAATATTTCTCTTCCATATCTATGTTCTTAAAAAAATTAAAGAAGTTTTTATCTATAATTAAATGTTTTTAAATTTTTAATTTTCAATAACTTTTACTTTTTCATAAATAATTAAAATTAATCTTTTCAAAGTTTTTTTATATGACTCACTTTTGCTTTTTTTACAAAAGTGTGAAAAGAATGTTCTCTTTTAACGTATACAGCATGAACAGATTTTTTTGCCGCCATGTCCTTCCTTTTTAATGAAGCTTACTTTATAAGTTTCAAAGTTTTTATAATTAAATAATATTTTCTTCTTTCTAGGAATTTTATTTTTAAAATTTTACCAATAAAAAAGGGATGTATTCTTTGATTTTCAGAGCATATTTTAAATTGTTTTATAAAATATATTTTTTATCTATGTCAATATAATTTAAGGATTTTTGTAATTCACTGGGGATATTACCTTATGATTCCATCCACTTTATTTCTCTATATGGATTATGATGATGATTTTTTAAGGTTTATTTCATTAAACCCATTTCTTTCCTATAGGTTAATTACATTGTGATGAAATGAATAATGTTTTTATGATCTTATGGAACACATATGTATGGATTTCATTATGAGAATAGTAGACACAGAATTATAATTCCCTCAATGAATTGGGTATTTATTTATGTCTAATTAGATAATATAAATTGCAATGGGGAGTGACCCCAATCCAATAAGGGACTTTTTCCACTATGATAATCTTGTTAGTGATCCTTGCATAAGGAAAATATTATAATTGTGAGTGATCATAATCCACTAAGGGACTTTTCACACTATGATAGTCTTAGAAGTGAGGCTTGGATAAATAAATTATTCTATATGCTTATTTGTATTCCAAAAAAATTACATCTTATGCTTATGATATGTTCTCATGGATCATGATAGATTATTGATGATTTCACACTCTTATGAATCTTGTATTTTATTATGAAAAAAAATATATCATCACTCATGATTTATGGTATATGAATTATTGGGTATATTTTTTTAAGTTATAATCATGTTCTCATACCTTTATATTGATCATATGTTCACTTGTGATCATAGATTTATATTTAATATGTTTACCATTACTGGTCTTATGTTCTCACCCTTTATTATGTTTCCTTTTTCCAAGGTTATGAAGAAAGGTATTAAGTAGGGTATGCCTGAGAAGGGTACTATATGAGAAGAAATTTTTAGAAGATGTTGAAGATATTTCATAAAATAAGTTTATTATGTATCCAGAATTAAAATACACTAAACCTTTATGGTTTTGGGGAGTGTATCATTCTAATATGTTTTAAATATTTATCTTAAATGATGTGATATTTATGTATAAAATAATTATTTCACCACAATATAGATATTTATTTTGGTATTGGGGTGCATAATGGAAGTTGGAGGGTTGAGGATTTAAAAAATTTCATCACTGGAGTGACAAAAATTCATTAACTCAGGCGATCCAAGACCTGGTTAAGGTCTAAGGATCTCATATGAATTAATTAAGCACAAAATAAACATGAATGATTATCTCATTTGAATCAGTAGTGTTTTTACTACATATCATCACTATAAATCGTTTCTCAAAGGATATGATTGTTAACCTCTCTATATCATCCAAACATGCTTTAAGAATCTTCAAAAATGTTATTCGTCTAAAACTGGGTGCTAGTGTGGAGGTATGATGATGCATTTGATGTCCTGATGATCACCACGACTCCCTTCCTTCGATCCATGAAGGTGTTATTAGATCAATCCCTTAGAAGAAGTATTCATCTCTATATGGGAAGGTATATAGAGGAGCTCTCAAAATCATGTGGATGAATAGTCCCATGGAAAAGAGCTCTCTCTAGCTTATATAGTGGAAATTAATTACCTGGAAAGTTTTTCATGACCCCCTATATAAGTAACACCCACTAAATAAGCAATAAATGGCATGTCATGATGAACTAACTACATCATAAATGTCATTTATATTTTATCACATACTTGTAATATATAATAAATATATTACATGATAAACTAAGTTATTAACTTGACTCGTAATTACCAAAATATTAAACGAACCTTGAATATTAAAATAATATTAGTTCATATAATATTTTCACGTGTATTCACTTAATACCTTGTGAATACTTTTAATAAATAAATTTAACCCAATTATTCTATACTCAAATGATAATTAATTTATATATTTGTTGGTGATCAATTTCCCTTGGATACATCTCAGACCCCATGGTGGGGCCCACTATTTCCTATTCTTCTATTCATCAGAATAGGGAAGACTCTTGAATATGATATTGTATGTAACCCTCTAGGATCTTATCTCCATAGTAGTGAATATTATTCGTAGACCAAGAACAGATTCTAGTAACCCATCAAGGCCCCTAAAGAGATAAGAAATAGTTATAGTAATGGAAACCATCCTATAAATAGACATTGTGTAATTTAATATCTTTGTATCATTATATCTCATAAAGTGGGATGAAAATATTGTGTCATCATCCATAATTTCATTATTATTCATTGATCTAATTTTATAGACTTAACTTATTCTACCATGAACATAGATTTAATGAAGGTACTGTCATCCAGATCAACTAGGCCTGAGATATAACTTCCTCAACTTCGAAGCGAAAAAGTCTATTTTGATCATTCAACCAATTTCATGGAAGCAATAATGCACCAAAAATAATATACCTCACTACGAATTCAATGTCATGGATTTTTCCTTGAATCAAAGTACATGATCGAATGGTACACATTGATAATAATCATTGTTGCTCTGATGCTTTCGCCGGGGCGCGCGCATCTGTATGTGGGGAGGACGCACTGCTTGTTACCCTGCATTCCTGCTTTCCAAAGGCGGGCAGCATCCATTCCTTGTTCAGGGACGTTTGCTCCTTGATTGAAACCGGGATGATGGGATGTCGGTTCTTCCTTCCGTGGATTCCTCCTCGGAGCTCATCACCTAGTCCGGGTCTCCCTCAAAGATTTAAGACGGGTTCTTGAAGCTCATTCCCGGTGCCATATCTACATGGATTCCAGTTAATTACACTAATTCCGTCAAGACGCTCCAAGGGGTCTTGTCGGGGCAGCAACCTTTGGTGAGGATAATGGTCACGTTGGGGCGTTGTTGGCATGTCTGTCCTTGGTCCCTCATCACAGGGCTTCTCGAGGGTGCGGAAGCCCGAGGCATCCCACATCGAACGCAGGGAATATGCACTATCTGAGGTTTCCCTCATCTTCCCATGTTTAACACGGGGTATGTCGCGAGTTTAACGTCTTGTGGATATGGCTATGCCAAGGGCGTGTCTTCTGAGGTTTTACTCAGGTATCTCATGTTTAACACGAGGTAGGCCGCGAGTTTAACGTCTTGTGGAGACGGATCGGGTTGAAGGACCCCTAGGGGGAACACCGATGTTGGGGCCAGCACGTGGGCGGATTCCCGGATGTCATGGAGTAGGATGGGGTGGCATGATCTCACCGGGATGTGGCGGCCTGGGTGAGGATCAGGATGGATGGTGGAGTGAGACATGGGGGTTACATCCTAAGACGGCCCATAAGGGGGAATACAGTTTAACGTCATGCAGGACGAGATACAGTTTAACGTCATTCGGGATGGGATACATTTTAACGTCATGCGAGACAGGATACAGTTTAACGTCATGCAGGACTAGGGGTTTGGGGCTTACACTCTGAGGCGGCCCATGGTGGTCAGGGAACTAACATGGAGAGGTCGGGACGACCGGGTTGTGGGCTTGAACCTCGTGGAGGCTTCCTACGTATCGTGCGTTAGCACGGATCAAAGTCCACATAGTTCGCTGTGATGGGGCTTACGCTCTGAGGTGGCCCAAGAGGGTGCCATGGTCGATGTGCACTCTAAGCCCACGTGATCCATGCTCGGTGTGAGAAATAAGAGGCAGCAGGGACCAGACGATCACGTCGCAAAAGGTGTGTCTGTGAGAAGCGGAATGGGGCTTACGCATTGAGTGGCCCAAAGAGGAAACAGGGGCTTACGTGTGGTTAGCGGCCCTTGGTGTCGGGGCTTACTCTAGGGTGGAGGCCCGTGGTGCGGCAAAGCGCAGTGGGAAAAGGACTCCACTGGCCTTGGTAGGGGGAAGTACGGAGATGCATGGGTGCAGTCATCTGCAAGAGAGGCTAGGGGCTTACGCTCTGAGGCGACCCTTCCCCCACGGACAAACACCACTCCTACAAGGAGGATATCATTCCATGTGAGGAATATTCCATTCCCGTGGAGACGAGAGGCGTAAAAAATTTCTGAGCTGGGGGGACCCTGCGTGCGAAGCACGGGGTCAGACCACAGTTTAACGTCATGTGTTAAGGATGAGGTGTTTAGCAGTTTAACGTCCTGCATCTTGGATGAGGTGGGTTCGCTCCACACCCCTAGGGATTACATGCACAACTCCCTCTACCCCTTGTGGTGGGGAAGGCATCGGCAAGGCCATAGAGAAGGGGGGTCGCAGGGCAAACCATCGGGGGGTCCACGTTAGCATGGCTATGGTGGATGGGGCTTACGCAAGGAAGCTGCCCAGGTGCCACTAAGGAGCGACAACGATGGACGGGGCTTACGCGTGGAAGCAGCCCATAATGTCTTCCTCATGTCTGGTCATGAGGGCATCCCAACTCACTAGTGGGTTGAGGTATGCACCTATGCGCTAGTGCACAAGCGGGATAATGCCAAGGGCGTTGGAATTGGCCCGAACAAACGGATATGAAAAGTGTGAATCACCTGAACGGCATTCAGAATGCAATGAGAGCGGTGTGGCGATAGAGGATAACTCCTGACCATGTTCGCAACACAGCATCCTATCGTGTTATCCTAGTATGGGGACAAAAAAATGAGGGGTCGACTGCTGACCGTGTTTGAAACACAGGACCTGACTCAAAGTGTCACCCAAAGCCTTTCAGGGCATTGGCCCAAGAAAGCAGGCGGACCATAGTTCAATCATCCATACCGTTAGGGGGTCCCTCCAGACTTAGAAGTGGATGCAGATCCGAATGAAGGACACGCAAATCGTGGGGTGGAGTGATGGAATGTTTGAACGGATTCCAACTCCCTTGAAACTATGCCACTGTAATCATGGCATTAGGCATCTTATGCTTGGCGCACAAAGCATCAATTATTTGGAACAAGAGGCATCCTATGTTTGGAGCACAGGGTTTACTACAGTTTATAGTCATGTAGATAGGACTATGGCATCTCATGCTTGGAGCATAAGGCATCTCTTATTTGAAACAAGAGGCATCCTATTATTCAATGATAGGGCATTATTCTCAGGGGAATTAATGATGAGAATCCCAACTCACGACATAGGAAATGAACCAAGAGGAATATGTCAACTCAAGGTGTTTCACAGTGTGTGGAGGAGTATCTCAAATCATGTTATTCCCTAGGTGGAAGGTGGGTGCACATAAGGGCACAATGGAAAGTCCCGACATCCCGGCCCGAGAAGTTCGCGGTGCGACTCTCCATTTTTCATGGGGGGATGTGACGGTAGCGAAGGGAGGCTTGTGTGCAATAGGGCAGCCATGCGCGCAATTGAGGCTGCTACGTAGAAAACATCAGGTCAGCGTGCAATTCAGGGATGCGCGCGAAAACGGCCGCGTCGGCGCACAAAGGAAGGGATTGCGCGCAAAAGAAGGAATTGCGCGCAAGGGAAGGGGTGCGCGTGCAAAGGAAGGATTGCGCGCGACTTGGATTCCCTGCACGCAAGTGAAGGAATTGCGTGCAAGGGGCGGACCCCAAGGGGATGGACTTTAGTCTAAGCCTGGGGGATCTCGCACAAAGGGGGATCCCGGGGCGACTTGGTGTGGAAAAGAACCATAACTCAAGACCGTTTTGCGTGCACAATTACGCGCACGGGAGCCAGTTCAAATTACTCCCCCTTAAAAAGGAAGGGGGATCCTTTTATTTATAGGCACCTGGTGGCACGGAATCCAGGGTTGCGCGAAATCATTACGCGACCGGGGCAGCGGCGCGAAATATCAACCGCGCGGGCTGCGGGTGCGAAATTATGTCGCGCTGTCACCGGGACTTTGCGTGAATCTCGGGTTGCCTTTTGCGCGGGACATTTTTTCCACGCACTTCACCCAATTTTTCGTGCACCACTTTCGGGACCTTCGGATCGGGCCTCTGAGTCCGAATATGACTTCACTTCGTCATTTCAAAACTTCTTCTGGGAGTTACGGACTTTTTCGGTGTCAACAATCACAAATTAGGAGACCAATACACATGTTCATAGGTTGGAACAACTAATGACACTTGAAACATGTGGTGTTCCTATTATAGGCTATGTCCTTGTGATATCATCTACTCAAGATAATAAAGTGTGAACTTCATTAAAAGAAGTAGTGATACTTATGAAATTCCAGTACTTGATGGTCTCACATCATCTATGTCCTGACAGTATAATGTATATGGATCATAGTACATTACTTTAAGATTACTTTCATGGTATCTCTAGGTTCTCATTATAGCCTGGGAGCATCTATAAACCTTTTATATTACATGAAATATAAGGAAATTACCATAAAGATAGTGGAATTATAAGTATGAACTCTATTATGGTAATATAAACATGTTTATATATCAAAATGTATACATGTAATGGTAATCAAAGTACATATATGAGTTGGGTCCAAATCACCCACTTTCAACACTCCCACTTTCACTAGATCCAACTATAAACAAGTCTCAAACTGCTAGATCTCACATGAGAATCATGATTCTACTGATATATGGATTTATTTAGGGGGTTTACCACTTTATCCTCTATAGATACTCTATTAGTATCAAATTCACCACTTTGAGTAAAATTTCTCAACATATGAAACTTTTTAAGTATATGCTTCATCCTTTAGTGTGTCCTAGGATCCTTGGAAATCACCCCTAATAAAGTATTATCACAATAAACTAGAATTATGTATGCACTATTAGGGATAACATCGATGTATGATACAAATTTTTGTACCCATGATACCTCCTTAGCTGTATTGAAAGTCACGATATACTCAGATTCTACTGTAGAATTGGCGACCATGGATTTCTTCAAGCTTATCTAGATCACTTCAACGACATTCAAAAAAATACATAGTCTGGATGTGATTTCATATCATCATGATATTTCTAGAAACTATCATCACTGTATCCTCTCACTACTAGTTCCTCATCTCCTCCATACACTAGGAACATATCCTGTATATGTCTCAAGTACTTTAGAATGGTATTTACAGCTACCCAATATAGATCTCTTGGATTAGCTTGATATATATCCACTATTCTTAAATCAAAGGCAACTTCAAACCTATTACATGGTATGGAATACATGATAGATCCCACTATTAAGTCATAATGTATTCTACTCATTCTTTCAATCTCCTCCTATGTTTGTGGATAGGTTTTCTTGGAGAGATTGATACCATGTGACATTAGAAACAACCCTCTCTTAGATTGTTCTATATTGTACCTCTTGAGTACCTTGTTAATATATGTACTTTGACTTAGTCCAAGTAGTATTTAAGATATTTATCAATAGATATTGATCCCAAGAATATAGGCTACTTCACCTAAGTCTTTTGTGGAGAAGTAATCATTTAACCAATTCTTAAACGACTCTGAGACTTATACTTTGTTTCCAATAATTAATATGTTATAAAAATATAATACTAGGAAAATGATGGAATTCCCATTAACCTTCTTATAGACACATGAATCGGTTTCATTATTGACAAATTCAAATCCTCTTATGCACTCATTAAAATGAACATTCTCTGATCGTTATGCCTATGTCAACCCATAAATAGAACTGTATAGCTTGTATACTTTATTGGAACTCTTTTAATTAATAAAGCCTTCATGTTGATTCATATATATGTATTTAACCAACTTACCATTTGTAAAATCAGTTTTACATCCATTTTAAAAAATATCATAATCATGGGAGGCTACTACTGCAATTAATATTTTGATGGATTTTAGTATTGTGATTGGTGAGAATGTTTTTTCATAGTAGATGCTCTGACTTTATCTGGAACCCTTCGCTACCATTCATGATTTATAGGTATTCACTTTACCATCCATGTCCAAACTTGAGATAAAATCACATAGTGTCCAGACTCGACACTAAGATTATATTTCTAATAAATGAAGGAACATAATAACAATTATTTAATACAAGAACCAAAACACTAAAGGAATAGTTGATAATCTACCACTGCCAATGCTACTAGTCTTACACCATTCATGGATTCGAGATACACATCACCCTTTTCAATATTATATAATATAATTGGTTTCTATATGTGAATAAAAATGTTTGATCCATATGTTGTATCTAATACCCAACTTGTAGATAAATATAGATTTCATTCAATGAAAAAAAATCCTAAAGTAGAAGTGTCACCTTACTTCTTTTTACCATCTATGAAATTCTTTTTCCAATGGCCTTTCTTGCCACAAGAAAAGTAGATAGCCTAATAATCATTTCCATCCTTCTGTATCTTTGGATTTTTGGAAGTATGGTGCATCAGTGTCTTTGTATTGGACTTATCCTTAGACCCATTATCCTTTCCCTTCCTCCTCTTGTTCACCATAAGGATTGAAGAATTGGTATTTTTCATGTCCTTATCATCTTGGATAACTAAATACAATGGATATGGGAGAGGTTTTATCATGTTATTAATATTTTAATTAATATTAAAATTTAAAAAACATAACAGTAAAAAAAATAATGATATCATTCACTATTTCCTAGTTCAGTTTGAACCCAAGGGATTCAATTATCTGAATGTACCCGATCGTCTTGAGTACATGAGGCCCTTCTTGATTCCCTTACAATAGCCTGAACCTATATAGTTCAATGGATTTCTCATGCCTTACTATTGGGAAAAAAATACCTCAAGGTATCATTGAAGCATTTTTGATGTGATTGGGTTTGTTGACAAAGTGGGCCTCCATTGTAACACCTCGAGATTTTATGAAAAATATTCTTTTTAATTTCATTGATGTCTTGTGTTGTACGCTACACCAAAAGGATCTTACACTACATGCATCCCTGACTTGGCTTTCTTTACACGTAATCGCGACCTTCCACGATAGCGTGTGTTGTACGCAATATAGAGTTTCACTAAACAACCATATGTTATTAAAATATTATATAAACTAGCTGTTATGAATAGTAATACCCACTTTTTGAAATTTTATAAATTTTATCTTTCAAAATGGACTTCATTTTTGGATTCTTAATATCAAAATTATCTTAAGGTGAATTTTTGGTATTTTTTTGAAAACTTTCAATTTTTGATGAATAGTGAAAACTCTAGGTTACTATTTAAAAACCGACTTTTTATTTAAATAATTATTTATTTTATTTAAATTTATTTTAGGTAAAAATTGATACATAATACCTATATAAGTTCAATGTAATTCATTGGAGTTATTTTATAATAATTTTTTATATATAAAAATTTTATTGAACTTTTCACCGTCTTTTACCTACCTCCTAGGAGCTTTTTGCAAACTTACATAAAACTTAATTTTACCGCTTCTGTGAGTGGAATTTCGAAAATCCAAGAGACACGATTAATATCAAGGACTGAAATTTGGTTCAATGATTTGAAAATAATTTTTGGTGAATATTAACCTTTTTACTTTTATTTACCACGGTTAAAAGTAAATATGGTAATTAAGGGTAAAAATGTATTATTATTACCCTAAAACATGTTATAATTCTATTGTATAGGTTTAATTCGATCAAAAACAACCTTAGGAATAAAATATGACCATTTGGGTCCACTTGGATTAGATTAGGACATTTATTATTAATTTATTTAAAGAAGGGTTGAAATAGTTAAAATCAATGTTTAATAACTAATTAATTTTTAATATAGGGTTATACATAATATAAATTCAACTATAAATATTAATTACAAAGATAAAAATATTTCCTACCTAATGGTAATTTATTTATAATTTTTATACATTAAATAATTTAAGTTATGTATGACACAATGATGATACAGTAAATATCTTATTAATGAAATATTAACATAATTGATGTTATAAATACCCAAATAAATGTAATTTGAGAATTTTTATGAATTACACTAATTTTATAGTTTAATATTACATGTTATTATTTATTTAATTAACTTTTTTATAACTAATAATGCTTTTATGGTTTTCACAAAAATCAATTACCAAATAGTGTCAAAATTGACATAAAATAATTTTTAAAACAAATATTATATTATTAATTGTTATTATATTCCTAAAAATATAATTTTCTGCCAAGATACTTATATCATGATATTTGTATCATTAATGGACCACTTGGGGGTCTCTTGGATGTATATGGTAAGTTTATTAACTATATAATATAAAAATACAAAGTGACATGGTAAATGTTAATCTAATTAACTAAGAGTTAAAACTAAAAGATAAGGTTAATATAATGACCCAAACCTATCTAAAATCTATTGTTTGAGATTATTTCGACCCATAACCCCCTTATATTTTAAATAAATCAATTTAGAGCTATTAAAAACCAAATATGACTTTATTATAAAATAATATTTTAAGTTTTTCCAAAGGTGCCCCTCTCCTCCCTTATAAAAAGGGCACCCCTTTCCTCTTATCTTAACACCCTTTTGAGCCTTTAATCTCAGAAAACCCCTGCCCATTTATCTTATACACTTCCCTAGAAACATTCTGGAGGTTCTGGTCTTCTCAAAATACCAACTCTACTTCCTTAAGAGGAAGCTTAAAGGAGTTGCGTCAAAGAATAGGTAATCTCTTCTTCCGATTATCTCAAGTTTCTTTCTTCTTATACTTATTCTTCTTTAGTTGTCTCATTATGAAGTAATAAAATCAGTATTAATTTTATATTGATATTTTATTATAAATATGAAACAACCTTATTTCACCTTCTATCCATCCTACGGAAAACGAAATCACTGCGCGTGCGGACGTACGGAATACCGCTTCCACACCGTGGTGTAATCTGTTTTCGACCACCACCTTACTTGGATGGGTATAATGGTGTAAATAAATAACTATATATGATTATTTTAAATTTATATTGATTCTTAAATATTATACATACACTTCAATACAATTCCACGATCATGGGAATGATATCATCGCTCGTGCGTACGTACGGACTACCGTCTCCACGACGCGATGATATTCATTCTCCATGGTAACCATTCATGAATGATTATAAAGTATAAATAATGAATAATAATGAAATATATGACATAATAATGATACTGGATTTATGTATATATATATATGTATGTCATCTACTTAATTCCATTCAATTCCATAAGGAAACGAAAACAGTGTTCATGCGTACGTACGGCCTACAGTCTCCTTGAACGGTGTATTTCATTCCATTTATAAATCTATCATATATATATATATATGCTGAATATATATTATATATAAATCATGTTTTATATTCTATAATTATGTAAATCATTATATAAGTAATAATATCAAGAAAAACAATTCGAAACACGTATGACAAATGAAACGATTTTACCCAAAATGCTACTTTAACATGGAATTTACAAAACAAAGGGTAATATAAAGTCATAATTGAACCATATATGATATCATAACAATGAATATGATTCTATAATAATTCAATGAAATTATTTAAATCATTATACAGGAGGTTCTGATACATACGAAGCATATCGGACGTAAGGTAAGGGATAACTATTCCAATCTCGTTCTTATCAGAGATTGTTTATTCGTAAGTATTTACTGGGGTTATTGTTATCAACCATGTCCATGTTTCCTAAAAATGGTTTCATGTATGTTTAAATTCATTTTTAACCGTTTTTTACTTTTACTACATGGTATGTAAGGAATCTTTTTTTTTTACCATACGAGGTACTTTTTGACTTTTCCGACAAAAGTACGAGGAGAATGTTATTTCTAATTTATACGGCGTGAACGGATTTTTATGGTTTCAAAAAGCCTCATTTTCAAGAAGCTTCCTCTACAAGATTACATGATTATTTTCAACAAAACTCTTTTCTTTTAAAATGGCATGGCATTTTGTGAAAAGAAAATGATTTTGAATAAGAAAGGATATTTTCCTCAAGAATTCATTTCAAGTGTTTTATCAAAACCATTTTTCATCTAAGATGACATTATTTCATATGTGTATGTTTCAAGTATAATTTATCCATTATTTACATGGTTTGATTCTTCTTATAATGAAATAATATCCATTTTTTATATGGATTATGTTATGATGGAATGATGTTTAAGAATCCCATTCTATTACATGGGTTATGCTATGATGTATGATTTATGATTTTGTGGCACACGAAAGAATAATTTCATTATGAGATGGGTGAGACCTATATCTCCCTCTAATGCATTGGGTAAATATTTATATCTCATGAGATAGACATGGATGGAACAGTAAGTTAATCTGGTTCAGTGTTACAGGACTGGAACGAGGAGTGAACTCAATCCAGAAAGGGACTTTGTCCACTAAGATGGTCTTGGAAGCAATGTCTTGGCTACTATGGAAATCATATCATGTGATTAATGGTTTCCACAATCACATGTTTTATTCCCATTCTATTTTATCATGATTAATGTTTCTTTATGATCTATGCCTTTTGTACTGCCATGTTTTATGTCATTGCTCAAGGTTTTGATGTTTAAACATTATGTTCATGTTTTTAAGTTAAATTTTATATGATTTGTTTTATTTTATCCATGCTTACCCTTACTGAGAATTTTATCTCACCATTTATATTTTTTCTTTTCCCCAAGATTTAAAGAAAGGTTTTAGGTAAGAAAACAAAAAGGGGAATATCTTTATGGGAGATGTTGAAGATATTTCACCACGATTAGAAGATTATGTTCTGAGTTTCCAAAGACACTAAACTATTATGGTCCTTTGGTGTTTGGTTTTGTTATGTATTAAGTATTCTGCAAAATTAATGTAATGTCCATGTACATCAAGCTTCGGGTCTCTACAGTTGGTATCAGAGGAAAGGTTTAGTTAACCTTTGGAAACTAGGATGTGAAAACTTTAGTGAGATCCCTAGAGATATTACTAAGTATGTCTAGGGATGTCCCTAAGGTTAAGTATAAGTATAAGTTATAGTCCTAGAATTATGGTAATGATATTAGAATGAAACCTAATATGTTAGATATTGAAGGTACTCCCCCTTTATTATGTTGTTTTCCCTAGAATCATTTTTGTCTCTCGCACTATTCTTTTTTGGGTTTTAGACGATGGCTGGAACCCGAAGGAACCGTGTTGATCAATGTAATGGACAATGCAATGATTTTCCTTCTAAACAAAACAATGTTATGGGATATGGAGTGAAAAATATTATTGTTATACTTACGCAAGCTATGAATCATTCTGGACTTTCGAATGAGCAGAGAAGGGAACAATATTCTATTTAGTCCTTCATGAGGCAACGTCCACCTTCTTTCAATGGGTCTTCTAATCCACTTGTTGCTGAACAATGGATCAGTACCATTGAAAATATATTTTCCATACTTCGCTGTTCGGAGCATGATAAAGTCATTCTAGATATTTACCGTTTAGAAGGTGAAGTAGACCAGTGGTGGACTCTAATTAAGAATACAAGGCCCCAAGATGAAATTGAATCCATGGAATGGTAAGAGTTCAAGAACTTGTTTTTCAGTATGTACTTCCCTCATATTCTTCAAACAAAGATGGAAAAGGAGTTTCTTGAACTTAAGTGAAGGATGATGAATCTGTTGGCATATATGAAGCAAATTTTACAAGACTTGCGAGGTATGCATCTGGATTTATCATCCAACCTGAAAGTAAAGTTGATTGATTCTTCAGTGGCTTAAAACCAAGTCTTCGAAGGGTATTAGCTATAAGAGAATTCAGTAGCTATGAAGAAATTGTGTGTTGTGCTATCAAGGTAGAAATGAAATTTGGTGTTACATATCCATCTCATGGTTTTGACAAGAAACAAAAGATGGAGTTCAAGGAGAAATCGCAGAATAATGGTGAAAATAAGATAAATGTTTCTTTATTCTCAAAGTGTGGAAAGAATCATGGTGGAGATTATCTTAAAGGGACTAGAAAAATTTTTAAGTGTGGAAAAGAATGTCATCGAGCAGTTGATTGTCAGATTAATGGGAAAAAGGTTGCTAATGATGTGAATAGAGAAAAGACTACAGAGAATGTTCCACCAACACTTCAATGCTTCAAGTGCAAGGAAATGGGGCATTATGCTAATCAATGCCCTAATCCAAGGGTTAATTATGATCAATGTGACAAACCTCTTAAGGCAAAGGAAAAAAGGGAAGTCACATGCAATCACTATTAGCAATGTTGAGTATGACAACGATGTGGTGGAATGATTATGTGTTTATGTAAAGGGATTCCAAAATAATATTGTGGAATCTCATTTATAGTATTATGGAACATTGTAATATCTATGTAATGGTTTATTGTAGTTTTCGATAATTATATGGTACCGGTAACCATGAAAAGTGATTCCAATATTTTGGAAAGCAGATGATATGCGCATAAAGAAGGGATAAGGAGATAATGAAATGTTTGATAGTATTAATGAGCTCATGACTAATATAAGGAGAAAGTGATATCATGGTTTGAGTATATATAATATTTGGGATTTTGGTATATGGAAAGAGTTACCTTGTGACATCATTCATGTTTTCACTATGGTTCAAGAGAATACATGATTAAGGTATTCACGTGTTTTGGTTGTGACCAACAAGATATATCATATGATATATGGGGGGTAAATGATGGTATTCACATGCTCAGTAGATGAAATTTCTAGTAATTGTTTTCTTTATACTATGATCTTGGACAGAAGTATTTTTGATAAGCCTAAAGATTGAAATGAATTAAGTTAGACATAAGATAGTATTTTTTCTATTTTATTGTAGGAATGTTATTATAATGTAGTTTTAGAAAAAGGGATAACCTGCAGGACGGGAGACAACCCGTCACATCGGACTAGGTTGTGGGAATCAAACCCACAACTGAAGTGTGACAGGCCTTTATCACCTGCCACTGGCCTACAGGAAGTCCCTGGTTAGTATAAACTAGTTTTATTATATTAACCAGTTTGATATATTAAGTATAAGTCCATTTTTGGAACCATATACGATTAACCTCACCATAGATGGACATATGTATATTTGATAACTTTTGCTAACCTTTTGTTTGAGACATATGGAATGGCCCATCATTCTATCAAATGATATGCTAACACATCATTAATGAAAAATTCAACTTCATTTCTTTAAGATATGAAGTGGAAATTGTTCAAGGCATGAACAACGGTGAGATTATACCGAAATAAAGTAAGTATTTCTTCTAATTCAAATTCTTCAACTTTAGGGAAATGATCTTGAAAACCAAAAATGTTGTCCTAGTGTCCTTATATCCGATGAATCAGATGGTACCTTAGATCATCACAAATTTATGGCTTTTTGATTGTTGGCTTTTTCATAGCCATGTTCTCTACCACTCTCCATCAGAACATGATAGTTAGATTTCTCTTCCATATCCATATTTTCACCTATGTTCTCCTATGTGCAAACCCAGTGATTAGTTAATTTGGGTAAATGTTACGTTTCATACTTTAGTTTTTAAAGTCAAGTTTTGGTATTCCTTTTTATGATGTGGGTTTCAATGAAAGAAACTTTCAAGTAGTAAACTATTTATAACCCTGACGAATGTCGAGGGCGAAATTCATTTTAAGGGGGGTAGAATGTAACACCCCGAGATTTTATGAAAAATATTCTTTTTAATTTCATTGATGTCGTGTGTTGTACACTACACCAAAAGGAGCTTGCACTATATGCATCCCTGACTTGGCTTGCTTTACAGGCAATCACGACCTTCCATGATAGCGTGTGTTGTACGCAATATCGAGTTTCACTAAACAACGATATGTTATTAAAATATTATATAAACTAACCGTTATGAATAGTAATACCCACTTTTTGAAATTTTATAAATTTTATCTTTCAAAATGGACTTCATTTTTTGGACTTAGAATATCAAAATTATCCTAGGGATAATTTTTGGTATTTTTCTAAAAACTTTCAATTTTTGATGAATAGTGAAAACTCTGGGTTACTATTTAAAATCCGAATTTTTATTTAAATAATTATTTATTTTATTTAAATTTATTTTAGGTCAAAATTGATACATAATACCTATATAAGTTCAATGTAATTCATTGGAGTCATTTTATAATAATTTTCAATATATAAAAATTTTATTGAACTTTTCACCGTCTTTTACCTGCCTCCTAGAAGCTTTTTGCAAACTTACATAAAACTTAGTTTTACCGCTTCTGTGAGTGGAATTTCGAAAATCCGAGAGACATGGTTAATATCAAGGACTAAAATGTGGTTCAATGAGTTGAAAATAATTTTTGGTGAATATTAACTTTTTACTTTTATTTACCACGGTTAAAAGTAAATAAGGTTTTTAAGGTTAAAAATGTATTATTATTACCCTAACACATGTACTAATTCTATTGGATAAGTGTAATTCGACCAAAAACAAACTTAGGAATAAAATATGACCATTTAGGTCCACTTGGATCAGATTAGGACATTTATTATTAATTTATTTAAAGAAGGGTTAAAATAGTTAAAATCAAAGTTTAATAACTAATTCATTTTTAATATAGGGTTATTGATAAGATAAATTAGACTATAAATATTAATTTTAAATATAAAAATATTTCCTACCTAATGGTAATTTATTTATAATTTTCAGACATTAAATAATTTAAGTTATTTATGACACAATGATGATGCAGTAATTATATTATTAAAGAAATATTAACATAATTGATGTTATAAATAAACAAATAAATGTAATTTAAGACTTTTTATGAATTAAAATAATTTTTATAGGTTAATATTACATGTTAGTATTGAATTAATTAACTTTTTTCGAACTAATAATGTTGTTATGGTTTTCACAAAAATCAATTACCAAATAGTGTCAAAATTGACATAAAATAATTTTTAAAACAAATATTATATTATTAATTGTTATTATATTCCTAAAAATATAAGGTTCAGCCTAGATACTTATATAATGATATTTTTATCATTAATGGACCACTTGGGGGTCTCTTGAATGTATATGGTAAGTTTAGTAACTATATAATATAAAAATACAAAGTGACATGGTAAATGTCAATCAAATTAACTAAGAGTTAAAACTAAAAGATAAGGTTAATATAATGACCCAAACCTATATAAAATCTATTTGTTGAGAGGATTTCGACCCATCCCCACCTTATATTCTAAATAAATTAATTTGGATCTATTAAAAACCAAATATTACATTATTATAAAATAATATTTTAAGTTTTTCCAAAAGGTGCCCCTCTCCTCCCTTATAAAAAGGGCACCCCTTCCCTCTTCTCTTCACACCCTTTTGAGCATTGAATCTCGGCCAAACCCTACCCATTTATCTTATACACTTTTATAGAAACATTATGGAGGTTCTGGTCTTCTCAAAAGACCAACTCTACTTCCTTAAGAGGAATCTTAAAGGAGGCGCGTCGAAGAAGAGGTAATCTCTTCTTCCGATTCTCTCAAGTTTCTTTCTTCTTCTAATTGTTCTTCTTTGTTTGTATAATTATTAAGTAATAACATAAGTATTAATTATATACTAATATTTTATTATAAATATGAAACAACCTTATTTCACCTTCTATCTATCCTACAGAAAACGAAATCACCGCGCGTGCGGACGTACGGAATACCGTCTCCACGCCGTGGTGTAATCTGTTTTTGACCACCACCTTACTTGGATGGGTATAATAGTGTAAATAAATAACTATATATTATTATTGTAAAGTGATATTGATTATTAAATATTATACATACACTTCAATATAATTCCACGATCATGGTAATGATATCATTGCTTGTACATACGTACGGACTACCGTC
The DNA here is from genome assembly GCA_963277665.1 of Viscum album. Classification (NCBI taxonomy): domain Eukaryota; kingdom Viridiplantae; phylum Streptophyta; class Magnoliopsida; order Santalales; family Viscaceae; genus Viscum; species Viscum album. The sequence continues at coordinate 602,605,697 of OY728144.1, forward strand.
TCCACAACGCGATGAGTTTCATTCTCCATGTTAACCATTCATGAATCATTATAAAGTATACATAATGAATAATAATGAAATATATGACATAATAATGATACTGGATTTATTTATATATATATGTATTTCATCTACTTAATTCCATTCAATTCCATAAGGAAACGAAAACAGCGTTCATGCGTATGTACGGCCTACCGTCTCCATGAACGGTGTATTTCATTCCATTTATTGATCTATCATATATATATGTATATGCTGAATATATATTATATATAAATCATGTTTTACATTTTGGAATTATTTAAATCAGTATATAAGTAATAATATCAAGAACAACAAGTCGAAACACGTACGACAAATGAAATGATTTTACCCAAAATGATACTTTAACATGGAATTTACAAAAGAACGGGTAATATAAAGTCATAAGTGAACCATATATGTTATCATAACAATGAATATGATTCTGTAATAAGTCAATGACATTATTTAAATCATCATATAGGAGGTTTGGATACATACGAATCATATCGGACGTAAGGTAAGGGATAACTATTCCAATCTCGTTCTTATCCGAGATTGTTTATTCGTAAGTATTTACTAGGGTTATTGTTATCATCCATGTCCATGTTTCCTAAAAATGGTTTCATGTATGTTTAAAGTCATTTTTAACCATTTTTTACTTTTACTACATGATTTTTAAGGAATCTTTTTTTTTACCATATGAGGTACTTTTTGACTTTTCCGAAAAAAGTACGATGAGAATGTTATTTCTAACTTATACAGCGTGAACAGATTTTTACAGTTTCAAAACGCCTCGTTTTCAAGAAGCTTCCTCTACAAGATTGCATGATTATTTTCAACAAAACCCTTTTCTTTTAAAATGGCATGTCATTTTGTGAAAAAAAAAATGATTTTGAATAAGAAAGGATATTTTCCTCCAGAATTCATTTCAAGTGTTTTATCAAAACCATTTTCCATCTAAGATGACATTATTTCATATGTGTATGTTTCAAGTATAATTTATCCATTATTTACATGGTTTTATTCTTCTTATGATGAAATGATATCCATTTTTTTATATGGATTATGTTATGATGGCATGATGTTTAATAATCCCATTCTATTACATGGGTTATGCTATGATGTATCATTTATGATTTTGTGGCACATAAAAGAATGATTTCATTATGAGATGGGTGGGACCTATATATCCCTCCAATGCATTGGGTAAAGATTTATATCTCATGAGATAGACATGGCTGGAATGGTAAGTTAATCCGGTTCAGTGTTACAGGACTGGAACGAGGAGTGAATTCAATTTAGAAAGGGACTTTTTCCATTAAGATGGTCTTGGAAGCAATACCTTGGCTACTATGGAAATCATATCATGTTCTTAATGGTTCCCACAATTACATGTTTTATTCCCATGCTATTTTATCATGATTAATGTTTCTTTATGATCTATGCCTTATGTACTGCCATGTTTTATGTCATTGCTCAAGGTTTTGATGTTTAAACATTATGTTCATGTTTTTAAGTTCAATTGTATATGATTTGTTTTATTTTATCCATGATTACCCTTACTGAGCATTTGATCTCACCCTTTATATGTTTTATTTTCCCCAAGATTTAAAGAAAGTTTTTAGGTAAGAAAACAAAAAGGGGAAGATCTTTATGGGAGATGTTGAAGATCTTTCACCACAATTAGAAGATTATGTTCTGAGTTTCCAAAGACACTAAACTATTATGTTCCTTTTGTGTATGGTTTTGTTATGTATTAAGTATTCCGAAAAAATAATGTAATGTCCATGTACATCAATCTTCGGTTCTCTACATCTGTGTTGTGTCTGTTGACAAAGCAAACCATGACGTACAAATTTGTTGACAAATGGGATTTCATGGTGGCATGTAAAGTTCAAGGTATGTTGTTAACGATCCATGATTGATTCAAGAATCTCGACAAAGGAATGGTCGATCTGGAGGTGGTTCAACAAGAGAATATACAAGGTGGCGCTGTTTTCCAGTGTTTGACAAATTTTTGGACCTCAAAATCGACAAATGTAGAAAAGTTTTTTTGGAAAAGGGACTTTCACGCCAGTGTCTTATAAGATTAGAAACTTGTGTGCCATTTGTTTTTCATGATCATAACATCAAAATATGGAAATGGAAAAAGGGGCACCCAAGTTTTGGGTTTGCTCACGCAAGTGACTAGGGCGGAAGAGACTAGGGTGGCTGGACTTGCGCGCTGAGAGGAGACTTTCACGTCGGCGCTCAGGGTGTCCAAATGCATATAAATAGAAGTCGACCCGTCATCATTCTATGTGAGTTCAAAACTTAGAGAAAATCAGAGCTCCCATCGTGTAAGTGGTGTGGTCGTGCAAGTATTAAGATATTCAGAAGTTGTGCGCCAGTTGATAAGTGTGCGCCCAAAGTGGTTTGGGTGAGAAAGGGTGTGAGTCTCCCAAGTTTAGAGTTAAATAAGGGGGTGTCACACAAGTGGTTTGGTGACACTTGCGCGCCAGGCTTTGAAGAAGCGTGATAGTTGATAATTGCATGCCAAAATTAGTTTGGGCATAAAAGGGTGTGAGTTGAACAAGTTTGGAGTTGAATAAGTAAGTGTCACATAAATGGTTGAGGTGAACTTGCATGCTGGCTTGGAGAAGCACGCCAGGTATAGTAGAAGCATGGCAGTCATTTTAGGTCTACATGAAAGCTAGAAGATTGCTCGATACCTTCGGTGCAAAGTGCGATTCATCTACGGGTGAAAGTTAGACTTCAATAGAGCATCTACATACAACAGAGGATGTATTCATTAGTGATAATGAAGAGACCTATAGGTCTATAAACTGTGAGTGGATCCTTTCTAGAGCAGTGAGCAAAGGAAGAGAAAGAAGGTGATCCTCTCCACTAGAAGTGAGCCAGAGAGAGAAATAGGGAGTGACCCTTGGGAAATTAGTGAGTTGACACTAAACATTGTAAAGGTAGTGAGCCTAGGAATAGAAGTGATCTATCCCGAACTTTGTAAACATCAGTACACTTTTAGTGAATTTGGTACATTGACACATTGCCGGTGTATGCTCCTTGGGCGTAGCCCAGTGAGGGTGAACCAAGTAAAAATCGTTGTGTCATGTGCATGCTTTAGTTTTTGTTTATACTTTGCTGCAGGAAAGAGAGAGAAGAGAGTCTTGCTTAACAGCGAGACAAGATCAATAGGGGAAGTTGTTTTAATCTATCATACCTTGATTCACCCCCCCCCCCATCTCAGGGTATCTAACCTAGTAAACCTAACACTTACTTTCTTAGCTCTCTCCTGATATAACTATTGGAGATGATTTAGCATCTTGTATACATATTCATATTCATGAATTTTCTATATTTGACTATACATATATGGAAACATGATACACTATACATCTAGTGAATAATCTATATACCTTTTATACTTTTCTTTATATTCTTTTCTTACCCCCTGAGGTTTATCATTAGGAAGTGAGGATTTCAATATATACAGCTTCCTCTCTTAGCATAGTACTATGCACAAGCACCTATACCACTCCTAGAAATTATGTCTAGTCATGATATTTTATTTATCCATAATTGATCGCATTGATAATATACTAGTGGTGTTGGTGGTTGACATTTTTTAGCTATAAAAAATAAATTTAACAGTTATTAATTACTCTTGATTTCATTTTAGACATTATTAATTAATTAATTAAATGTATCCCATTATTTTATCGAACCCTAGTAGCCACCACTACTAGATTTGAAATAATATATCGCTTGAGTATTCTAGTGGAAATTATCCTTGAAACTTCTCCTCATATTCTAGGTCATGGATACACCACTACTTAGAGAGTTTTAAGGTAGGCACTAGTCTGGCCAACCACATTAAATCGAGATTCCTTGAACTGTTGAGTGAAGTCCTAATTTCTCAAAATCATAAACTTGATTCCCTCAATGAATTTCCCCTAAAATGGAAGAAATCTAGCTATGGATACTTCTTTGCTAACATATTTAGTCAATTCAACTGATCATTTATATAACAACTCCCCAGTAGTAGGAGGCACCCTCAACTAGCGATAAAGATCACCCGGTACACCTAGTTTTTTTCAAATGTAAACAATTGAAGGCTTTCAGGAATTAATATTACTTTGAGGGTTTTTATTATTTCTCAGTGAATGATATCTATTTCTATTAAATATGTTCATAATATGTTTTCACTCTTATAAATAAACATGCAATAATAGAAAAAAATCCATTTTATTTTTATGCATTATATTTTTATTATTTTATGTGTTACCATAAACATGCACATACATAAAAATAATAAACAATTCCTAAACTAAATAAACTAACCGACTAATATTGATCATTTTGAATTGGTTAGTCTAATTAAACTCAATAGATAAACTGTGACCTAGGGGTATAATACCTGAGCTGATTCTAGACTCGTATCACAGATCTCCCCTAGTCTAGTGTTTCCACATCTTATCAGGGATACTGCCTTGTATAGGCATGGTTCATATCTTACAGTGTCATCATCAATAGTACAAACATACTCGCATGCGGGGGAGGGGGTCTTAGAAAGAGAAAAATATATACAAAATTACTTATGGACATGTAGTACCTTATACATATTTCAACAAAAAATACGATGTGTAAATTGCTGAAAAATTAATTGAATATTACAATTATTATACATAGTTATAATATAAAATAAAAAATAGAAAAAAAGGTCGGTCACAGCTCAAGACTAGTCGGTGGATAAAATAAATGCATGATAAAATTAAATGCAATAAATTTAAGTTCGAGGGAATTTAAATAAATTAAATTAATTTTATAAATTCAAATAATTTAATTTTTTTCATCCCTAAATTAATTTAATTTTTATTCTAAAATTAAATTAATCAATTTATTTTATTTTATACCAAAATTAAATTAGTTTTTGGAATATTAAAATTATAATTATTCTTTTAAATTAAAAGTAATAATAAATGATTTTTTGGATATTTATATAAAAAATTATGGGCCCTAAAACAATCCCAAGACCATTACAGGTCCGTCAGAAATCATATAATCCCTTTATGGGTCGAGAAAACTTGTGAAGGGTTATTTCGGTTTGGGCGGACCCCACCTTGACCTGTTTTGGGTTGAACAAACCCTCCCTGACACGTTTCAAGTCAAACTGGGCCGATTTAGCTGCGGGTCACCTAATCTTGGAATAAAAATTCATGGTGGGGGGATTTGGACACTGTGGGTGACTGGTGGAAGACTCGATCGGCATGGTTGGGTAGGAGATCGCCATCAAAGGGGTTCTTGTGTAGCAGTGTGACTTGGAAGTGGTGGTGTTGTTACTAGTCGGTGGTGGTGGTGGTGACATAATATAGAGGGATGAAGGTAGTGCATGCGGTCTGGATGGCGACCAGAGTGATTGGTGGTCAGCAGCTATGAGGCAAGGGTCTCCAGTGGTAGCAGTTAGCACAAGAAAGACCCGATGAGGAGACAAAAGGACAAGTCGATGATGAGGAGGTCATTGGAAGGTTGTTGTAGACTGACGAAGCTTCATGGGGAAGCTTCCTGAAAAAATTGGTTTTCTTATTGACCCGACAAAATTTCCCCACCCCTCCTTATAAAAAAACATTTTTTTTTATTTTTATAATAGGCTTTTGGCCTTACATGTCACCCCTTTTTATTATTTTAACTTAAAAAAAATTATTTTGTGGAAATCACTACAATGACCAGATGCTAGCCCCATTATCAAACATCCTAAATATTAGGCTTATTTATTATTATTATTCATTTCTTCTAATGTGTGGAAGAAATTCCAACCTAACTGGTATTGTTTTGGCCACCAGATTCTAGCCGAAACCTAGCCAGAATATAATGGAGGTGAACGAAATCACCTCTAGCCACTGCAAAGGGTAAAATAACATATATAAATTTATATGTTCTTCATATTTTTAATACCCAAAAAAACTAAAAATGGTCTTTATTAATTTTTTATGATGGTATTAATTTGGTCATACTATATTGAATTGATGCATGGTCAGATCTGTTGGGACTGAAATCAATCTCTATACTTAATTTAATAAAAATTAATTTTTTATTGGCTCATAAAATTCACACAATTTACTCAGATACCAATTACTGGTACCAGTGTGCATAGTGGAAGTTGTTGGGCTGGGGATTTAAAAAATTTCAATACCATAGTGATACAGCTTCATTATCTCTAATGATCCAATTTCTGTTAAAGGTCTAAGGATCTCACATTAATTTATTAACAACAAAATAATCATGAATGATTTCATCATTTGAATCGGCGGTACGTTCGACTGCATCTCATCACCGGTGATCATTTCTCAAAGGATCTGAGCTTGAACCCATCTAAATCATCCATGCATCCTTTAAGAATCTATAGGAATTCCATTTGATGAAAATCGACTGCTAACACATAGGTTTTATGATGCCTTCAACATCCCAATGATCACCATGACTCCCTTCCATCGATCCGCGAAGGTTTTCTTGGATTGATCCCTTAGAATAAGAAATTCCTCTCTCCAGGATTAGGAAGGAAGAGAAAGGAGCTATAAAAACGTGGGTATGAATAGTACCATGGAAAATATCACCCTCCTACTTATATAATGGAAATCAATTACCGAGAAAGGGTTCCTCGGCCCCCTGTATAAGTAACGCCCACTAAATAAGGACTAAATGACATGTTATGATGAAATAACTATTTCATAAATGTCATTTAAATTTTATCATGTACTTGTAATATATAATAAATGTATTAAATGATAAACTCGGGTTATTAACTCAACTCGTAATTCTCGCAATATTAAACAAACATTGAATATTATAATAATATATATTCTTATAACATTTTTCCATATATTCACTTAATACCTTGTGAATAATTTTAATAAATAAATTCAACCCAATTATTCTATACTTTAATAATAATGAATTTATTTACTTTTGGTTGATCATTTTCCCTTAGACACATCTCAAACCCCATGGTGGGGCTCACCATGTCCTATTCCCTTATTCATCGTAATAGAGAAGACTCTTGAATATGCTATTATGTGTGACCCTCTAGGACATTATCTTGATTGAAATGAATATTATTCATAGACTAAGAGTGAATTCTATAAACTCATTAAGGCCCTTAAAGAGATAATAAATTTACATGGCAATGATAACCTTCCTATGAACACACATTGTGTAATATAATCTCTTTGTCTCATGATATCTCATAAAGTAGGATGAACAGATTGTGTGATCATCTATACTTGATTTATTATTCATTAATCTAATTGGATGGACTTAAATTATTCTATCATGGTCATGTATTTAATTATGGTACTACCATCCTGATCAACTAGGCCTGAGATATCACTTCCTCAACTCAAAAGTGACAAATTCTATCTTGATAATTCAACCAATGTCATACCACCAAAGAAACACCCAATAAAAGCTACATCGCCACGAATTCAATTTCATGGTTTTTTACTTGCATCAAAGTATGTGATAAAATGTTACACATTGATAAGGATCTCAATTCAGGAGACCAACACACATTTTCATAGATACGAACAACCAATGACACCTGAAACATGTGGTTTTTCTATTGGTGGGTATTTTTTCATGATCTCATCTACTTGATATCACCAAGTGTAAACTTCATGTGAAGAAGACTCAATTATTATGATCCCTTAACACCTAATGGTCGCATATCATCTATGTTTTATCAGTATGATTTATCTGGACTATAGGAAATTACTTAAATATTACTATCATGGTATCTATAGGTTCTCATTATATATTGGGAACTGTTATAACCCTTTGATATGACATGTAATATAAGTAAATTTCCATAAATATAGTGGATTTATAAGTATCAAAACTCTTATGGTAAGATAAACATAGGTATATATCAAACTATATACATGTAATGGTAATTAAAGTACATACATAAATTGGGTCTAGAGAGCCCATTTTCAACAAGTGATTAGGATAACATTTTGGCTTATGGATCATCTTATATGATTACAAGTGTAAAAAATGATAAAGATAATATTTAGGATATGATTGTAAGTGTAAATGATGATTAAGATTGTATTTATGAAATTACAGTGATGGATGTAGATAAACTTCATAGTTATCTAACACTATTTGAGAAGTTAAAAAGTTGTGAAAAAAATTGATAGATTTTTTTATCATCTAATGATTATTGGAAGAGAAAAACAACCTAAAAATAGGAAGATATATCTTCAATAAATCAAATGTTTGAATTTATTTAAAAATATAGTACCTAGAATTTTTTTCATAGAAGCGTCATCCATCTTTTTGTATTAAGGATAATGATGGATGACAACCATGAGGAGTAGTTGAACAAAACCCACTACCACTAAAGGGGATACACTGGACTATAGATCTATGAATGTTTTGTGAGAATTTTAAAATTTATAAGGGGTGTTAATTCCTTCACTATATGATAAATGTAATTTCAGGAATAAGAGAGTATCAACTTTGGCTTAGCATTATCTTTGACTCAATAGGATAGGTTCGTATCCTCTTATATAGATATCCTCAATGATATTCATTGAATAAATATCACCAACTATTACCATAATGTATAGGAATCCATATCATGGAAAAAACTATTAAATTATATTATATTATATTAATTTAAATCATTCATTGAATGTTCATTCCATAAATGAACTAATTATTTGGTTCGTAATTGATGAGAAACAGTATGGTATGAAGTGATACTGCCAGCCAATATTACATCGTATGCAACAAATCGAGTGTACATGAATAATATGAATAAATTTACATGCATAACATGAATGGATTTTACATGAAGTTTAAAAAATGTCTCACTTACACTAAAATATCATAAGGACTTTATGACAAACTTCAAAAAACTTTGTGAATCCATCCAAAAAACTTTTGGATAAAATTTCATCAAACTATCTTCATTTTGAATAAACACTTTGTCCAAAAATTTGTCCTTATACAAGGGCATGACTGTGTGACCCTGCATTCTATAGAATAATTTACAATAACTATAAAATCCCCATTTCGTAGATGTAAGAAAAGATAAGCCTCTAGAAAAGAATCAGAGTTACTTAAGCTATTAAGGGGTATGGTGTGACCTTCATCAAATATACTCATATCTCTATATGAACATTTCTGTTGCATGATGTATCATATAAATTGTATTTATACTTATATAATCCCTTTATACATGACATAAAGTAACCACTAGTCATGAAACATGTCAATCTAGTATAGCCAACTCATCTTTTATTGATTCCTCAAAAAATACTGACTAAGTAAGTGAATACATCACATGTCATTAATCTTATAGATGATAAAATCTCATATCTCTTGTATAAGTAGTATAAAACATCACATGTGACACAAATAAACATGTCCATGCATTTCATAAATATAATTAAATCAAGGTCCATATGTATTTACTTTCCATACAAGTGGACAAATCCCTCCTTGGTTATGATCCAACCAGCGACATGATCAACAACATACCCATCCACTCCCATATTAGCTAATTTATTTTAAAATTTTAATATATATGGTATTAATTTATGAAGTCGCTCATATTAGTTATATCACTAATCTTAGGTAAAAATGATTGATAATAATCATATACCCCTAAGTATATCAATGACTATATGAAATTCCATGAGGTATACTTTGGTGGGTTAGTCCGAGTAATAATTCTTTACATATTAACTCGTGAATACATTAATCATGCCTCATACACAAATATTTGTAATGATTGAAATAATATATTCAATATAACCTTAATGTTTTATTACAACCCATAATAATCAGTAATGATCATAAGTTAGGGATAACTTAAAGTCACACTTTGAGGGATATTATCATTCGACCATTAATGAAAAATAAATTACAGTACACATAAATGAATGATAATTTCATATTTTCTTTATTATAATAAAATGATATTTTTTACAACCATTACACCTAATCTTTCATGTTTCTTACACCTAGATATTCTACATGACCCTCATTTTGTTATTGCGGTAATTTTTTTGTCAATGAATCTTCTGAATTCTCCTCTATAGCCACCCATTTGGTATTTATATCACTCATATAAGTGATCTCATGTATGATATGGAATTTTTAAAGAATTTTTGTGGTCCTTTGGTGAGGTAGGGGTTCCTTAGCCTGATAAATAGCCCCATTATTGTCACAATATAGCTCAATTTCTCCATTGATGTTAGGAACCACTCTAAGTTTAATAATGAACTTATTAATTCAAACAAATTCCTTTACAAAATCAAATTTAGTGATATACTCTACCTCAGTTTTCAATTATATTGTAGTGTATTTCTTGGAACTCTTATAATTGATATCTCTGCCATTTATCAAAAATAAAAATCCAGATTGAGATCTCAGATTATCTTTGTTGGATTGGAAACCATCATCTATGTAACCCTTTAAATAAAGTTCACCCTCTCCTATAATGACCAATAACATATATTTAGTCCTTTTTAAGTACTTAAGAATGTTATTTATGGTAACCTAGTTACTCCCATTAGGATTGAATTGTTATAAACTAGTTATGATTAAATCATAAGAGACATTAGGTTGAGTACAAAACATAGAATACATGATAGATCCTATTGAAGATGCATAAGGAATCATATCCATCTTATCTACCTATTTAGAAGTATCATGAATCATCTTAAGATTTGTGCCATGAAATAATTGTAAATACCCCTTTTTGGAGTTCTCCATGATAAACCTATTTATAATTTTACCAATATATGTGTTCAGAATGAATCTGAGAAACATCTTATATTTTTCTCTATAGATATTTATACCCATTATATTAGCTACTTCACCCATTCATGGGGAACCATTTACATATCCACACTTCCACAAAATGAAGTTTTGGGATGTCATTTCTGATAAGTTGTATGTCATCTACATACAATATCATAAATATTATTGTACACCCAAAAACCCTATTATATAGACAATAATCATCTATATTATCAATGAAACCAACTCTTTTATTACATTATCAAACTAGATATTTCAACTTCAAGAAGATTTCTATAGTCCATAAATAGATCTTTACAAATTTCATACCTTATTATACTCATTTGGAACTTCAAATATTTGGGTTGTATTATATACATTTCCTCGGGTAAATTCCTATTAAGTAAAGTGGTTTTGAAATCCATTTGATATATCTCATAATCAAAATGAGTTTTTATGGCTAGAAAAATCTGAAAGGACTTTATATCATTATAGGTGAAAAGGTATCTTTATAGTCAATACCATGAATTTTTTTGTAACTTTTTTCCATAATGAATGATTTATAGGTAGAAACTATACCATAAATGTCATTTTTGTTGTAGGAAACCCACTTTCACCCTATGTGTCACACCCTTCCAGGTTTATCTACCAAGTTACAAACTTGGTTAGTGTACATAAATTCTATCTCATATTCCATGTATTTTAACCACTTATCATATTTAGAACTCTCAATAGTTTCTCTATAGGTAGTATTTCAATCTTATATGAACATTAATTCATAATATTTATCCACTATAAATCCATATATCTCAGGTTCCTATTGAATCCCACCAGTCCTCCGAGGTTCTTATGTAACTTTTGTCTATTATTATTTTAAAAATATTTATGAAACCAGCTCAACTTCCATCTTAGGAACACTTCTTATTCCGTGTTCTTTAACTTCTCTAAGTTCAATATTCCTCTCACTAGATAATAAATTCATGTTTTTTCTCTCAATAATAACACCATCTTGAGCCACAAACACTTTTTTTAGTATTATTATAGAAATAATATCCATTAATTTCCTTAGGATAACCAAAAAATGAGTATTTTTCTTACTTGGGGCCTAGATTTTCATAAGGAAATCATTATACAAGTGTTTCACAAACCTAAATTCTCATAAAATACATAATGGGATGTTTCTCAATCTATATCTCATATAGTGTCTTTATGACTTCTTTAGATGGAATATGGTTTAGTATAAATATAGCAGACTATAAATAATAACCCCATGATGAGATAGGAAGGTCACACCTACTCTTCATTAATCGAATCATGTCTAAAAAGGTCTGATTTCTCCTTTCTAACACACCATTATATTTTGGTGTTTTAGGAGGAGTATGTCGGCTCAATTATTCACAACCCAGATCTAATCGAAGAATCTTAATATTTTTTCCTAGTTGATTATATACTTTTCCCTGAAATTCTTTGAAATTTTCAAAATTTACATACTTTTGTATCCTAAGAAACACATAACCATACCGACTGAAGTCATCATTAAAAGTAATGAGGTACCTTAAAAAACCACTTTTGTGTGTGCTCATTGTTCTATATATATCACTATGTATGAGATCTAATATCCCACTATCCCTCTCACATTTTCTCCTAAAATGCTACTTTTTCATTTTTTCTAGTAAAAAATATTTATATGTATCACATGATTCATAATCTAATTAATCAAAAAATCCATCTCTATGGATCCTTTCAATGCATTTATCATTTATATGTCTAAGGTGACAATGCCAAAGGTAAGTGGGATTAGAATCAATCATGAACTTCTTATTCTGAATGTTATAAATAGGATTATCCATATCTAGAATGTATAAACCATTAATTATATTCAAAATTATATAAAAATTTTCAATCTTAAATATATAAAAAATCTTGTCTGCAATAATTAATGAAAATACCATCTTGTTTAAATAAGATATAGAAATAAAATTCAAGTTTATGACAGGAGCATAATAAAAGTTCTTCAATTATATGACTAATATGTTGGGTATAATTAGATCATTAGTGTTGACTTAAAATAAAAAAAACATTTCCCCATTACTAACATGAAGACTTATGTCACCCTTCATCAATTCCCTCCTATCTTTGAGTCTGTGTTTGTCAAAAAAAATGTATGACATACACCCAGTATAATACCCACAAGTCAGAGCAGATGGAATTAATCTTTTTAGCATTCACATTCAGATTATTAGAATGCTTCTCCTTGAGAACACTTATCAACCTTAAATTTCAAAATTTAATTTTGTTATAGTTCATACCTATTAGTGATCATAATATTATTATCATTAATTACATCATAATCTACAATAAGGAAAAACTAGTGGATGAGTATCATGTATTATTTCTTTTCATTAAGAACTTTTAATGAAAGTTATTCCACTTAAAATGATTACCTTAGACATCATATCCATTTAGGTATCCAAGATTAATATTTCACAAAGTAATGACCCTAATTTGGAATTACACTCATATATTTATTTTTTTAGGTAGTGATTCATACCAATACCAATAATTTTAATTTTGTATAGTTTAGTGGAAAAAACTTTTTCCATATCCATTGTATAGATAATACTCAACTCTATTCCTCTATTATCTCAACCCTTGGGGCTTCTTAGAAAATTGAAACCCAAATAAAATGTAAAAAACAAGTAACACAAGACAACTAGGGTCACCCTTCTTTGACATGAAACTACTCGGTTGGATAATCTTGAGTCACTTGTTACTTTCTTTTGTTACACAAGATAATTCATGGGCACCTCACTTTAGTGTGAAACAACCCAATTGGATGATTGAGGTCTTGATTAGTGTCTTTTTTAAGGAATATCACACTTAGTATTTAGGGGGTTTTCCAATCTCACTGATTTAATATACATCATATGCATATTAAATTCATAACTATTACATCTTATGTAATCATTATCTTCTCATGTTTTATTCATTTTTTATATAGACATGCTTCTAATGATTTAGTTTTTTGAATCCCTACTCCACCCACAAAATTAATGTGTTCACACCACATTAATGTGTAACACTTTATACAACCCATGAGTTTTCATTACTCACTAAGAAATAGAAGCTAAACATATTCATAGATAACTAAATACATTATATGTATAAGGTACATGAACCCATCACATAAAAGCATAGAGTTATAATATTCACATGAGTAAGCCATGAGTGATAGATAACTAACCTCATTTTACATTTCTAGATAAGGCATAGGCTCTAGGTCAGTAGGTGAATGGACTCTAAGTCCCTCTACATGAGGATACTTTACTCAAGAGATAGTTTAATTCATGAAATCTCTAACACCTATTATTCAAAAACTATATTCAATAACTATTCTTAATCTCATAACTCAAATTACAAACCAAATCCAAAGAACATGAAAACTAAATTTTAGCCAAAGTAGATGAAAACTAAATTTTATGAAGTCATTCCTAGCATGTAATATGTGGTTTTAACTTCTAGAAGTAGTTCAATAGTTAAACATAAAGCATATAAAATATTCAAATTTCATAAATAATTTACTAAACCTGAATATCAAAGGAATTTAACAAATAAATAAACATTTTATTTATTTTTTAAAATATGAGATAACTATTCATGAACAATTCAAAAATAAATGTTAAATATAAATATTTTATAAATTATCAAGAATATAAACATTTTTAATATTCATTTTAATATGAAAACCTATGTATTTTATATTATATAGAATTTAGATGATATTTAACTAATTATAAACATTTTACAATTCAATTTCTATTATAAAAACATCTAAATATAATATATATTTTAATTTATATAAAATTTATAAATTACCCTTGATGATTTATAAATAATTCCTTTAATTTCTAGATCACAAGAAATTCTATATAATTTTGGTAAAAGGTATTTTAATATTAACATTTAATATTTTTGAATAAAATTTTTCATAAATTTTTAATTGTAAACATTTTATAATTAATTAGTTAGTTTTTAAATTCATTATAAATTAAATATTCTCAATATACCTTTTAACATGACTTATAAACATTTTATAAAGCATTTAAATCATTAAAAGTTTAAAGAATTGAAAATTTTTCTACTTACCCTTATATAGGAACCCTTTTCTACATAAAGGTAAATGTGGTTGCCTTTACATAAACCTTCTATATAAGGGTAAGCTTAAGGGTAAACTTCCCACTACCCTTACATAGACCATCTACATAAGGGTAAAGTCAGATGACCTTTATAGACTCATTTTTTTTAAAGGTATACCTCTCTTACCATTATGTTGAACTATTTATATAAAGGTAAATTATAGATTACCTTCACATAAACTTCTTCATGTATAGGTAAGCATTGAACTACCTTTAAATGATCACTTCACATGAGGGTAGGTCTCAGACTACCTTTATGTGAACCCTTCACGTAAATTTAATTCCTTGAGTTACTAATACATGAACACTTTCATAAGGTTAAATCATATATTACCCTTACATATCTAATATAAATGTTTGAAATGATGCAATTATTTTAATAAAATGATGAAACTTTCTAGATTTCAAAAACCAATATTTCAAACACATTTAAATCTTAAGGAAGTAATATTTAATTCCACTAATGATTTTTTTTATTATACAATGATCATTGGCAACAAAAAACAGCCCTAAAATAGGTGAATATATCTTCAAGAAATAAAATGTGTAAATATATCAGAAAATAGGGTACCTAGAATTTGTGTATTGTAGCAGGATCCATCTTCTTGTACCAAGGAGAATGTTTAATGATGATTATGGGGATCAGTTAAACAAATATTGTTTCCTTTAAGGGTAACATCTAATGGATCCACAAACTATTATTTAGGATTCAAAAATATTAAATAGGTGCTATTAACTTTTGATAAATAGTGTTTTAAGAATAAGAGAGTTTTGACTATGGATCAGTAGTATCTCACACTCAACCGGAGAGGATCACACCCTATTATATATCCATCCTTGAGATCTTAATTATATTAATAGTTTTTAATATTATCATAACATATTGGGTGTCATCTCATGGTACCCATACATTCATTCATTTAACACTTTCAATCGATTCACATTTTATAAACATACCAACTATTTGGTTTGTAAATGGTTAGAAACTATATGGGATAAAGTGGTAGTGTCATTTGAGCCTACATCACATGCAACAAATTGAGTGTAAATGTATCATATTCATGTGTTTTACATGTATAAAATTCATTAATTTTACATTCACTTCCAAGATACATTCCATTGTATGTTGGTTGTACTAAATATACAACATTTTCAACCATATTGAAGCTATATAATTTTAAAGCTGGAAAAAAATGGATTGAAACCATTTTTACTGAACTATTTTCTATCTTGAATGATTTACTACCAAAAATTAATGTGCTTCCATTTAAATAAAATTATGTTAAATTATTTTTATGTTCAATGGTTATGATCTCTAAAAGAATGCATGTATTCCAAAATGACTATATATTATCTTGAAAGGACCATGAATCAATTAAAAAATTGCCTAAGTGTGGTTCTTCTCGAAACATGAAAGCTAAATAAATTCCATAAAAAAATTTATGTAAATTTTGTATCACCCTAAAGCATTTTAAAATATTTATGTTATAATAAATTTAATTTCACCAATAGCTTGTGATTCAAACAACACCAGGTTTAAATAAAACATGATTTAGTCACACTTTGCACACTTAATTTAAAAACCAAATTTCAAAACTTTTATAAATATTTTATGAAAAAATAAACTTTATTTATGAAATATTCATATAAAAAATATATTATGGTGAATTTTTTGTATTTTTTTTAAAAGTTCTATTTTTGGATGAATAGCGAAAAATACTGAATTTTAATGGAAAACTATTATTTTGTTTAAATAATATATATTGTTAAATTATATTTTGAATTAGTTTTAAAGTAAAATTTATTAAATGGTATATTAATTAATCCAATTTTGGTCATTGTACTTATTTTTAAAGTGAATTTATATATAAAAACCTTGTAAGATTTTGAACATTTTCACTTTAAAAACATGTTTTCCCATCAGGTCAACATGATTAATTTTAAATATAATTTTTCCACTTATATGATTTTGAATTGTAAAAATGGATTCTATATTTGGAATCTTAATAATTTATAATATATAATAAGGTCAACTTAATTTTTTACCAAAATGAATAGTGAATGTAGTAAAAATAAATTATTACGGTTAAAGTAAAAATGGGTTTACCAGGGGTTAAACTAGAATTATAAGAGTCAAATGACCTAAAATATCATCTTAAGTTTATTTAATGATTTTATTTAACCCTTTTCCATAAAATTCTATAAAATATATAAATTCCTTTCCACTTTCCTTTGAATATGAACCATATAATAAGTTAAGTAAAGAAAAAGACAAAAAAGATACATCTCTTCCTTTTAATTTCTATAAAGATTTGGGAGAGAGATAAACACTACATATATTCTATTATATATATTATTTTGAAATATAAATAAGTTTTTTTTATCATAATATTTTATCTTTAATTTTTAGAGATGAAATAATTACTTAAAATGCTTAAGAAAAACCGACATAGTAATTATTTAGTTGATAATTAACAAAAATAAATGGTAATAAAAATATTAAAAGTGAAGTGAATTGAGTGAATTATTGCATTCCATTTTTTATATTAATATATAATGTGACACCGGTGTGAACATAATATATTTGAATTTCATCATTGTCTTTATATTTTTAAAATTTAATTTATATGAACAATGTAAAAATTTGCCTTAATGTTATTTTATAATAAATTATATTTTATGAAATAATTTTAAATTACTAAAAATCATATCTTCTTCTAAGTGAGGTGTAAATGTTAATAAAAATAAATTATGTTCCATTCATGGACCAATTGTTATTTTATAATGAATATATTAACCCTGAAATTTTAAAAAACTATATTAGAATAGTTAAGTATATAATATGTTATATATGATATTATGATAATTAGGGAAAGGTATAATATTACTTACCTCCTTTATATAACGATCATTGAAAAATTAAAACATTACTCATGCGTACATATGACTTACCATCTCTATGATCGTATTGTAATTCATTTTTCATAAAAATTATTCATGATTGGTTTTAAAATCATAATTAATGAATAAATATGATAATTATTTCATGAGTATTATTCTAGAGATGATAGAACTAGATAATATGTGAAATAAATGGATCCTTCATTATGAAACACTTATGATAAAATAAGTCAATTAACACCCAAAATGATGAAAATAATGAAATATTATTAACAAATGAATGATAAGATGTTATAAAAGGATCATATATGATATAATAAATATTAATATGGTTTTTTAATAAGTGAATAAAATGTGTAAAACCACTATAAAGGAGGTTAAATCATGTTCGACTAAAAAGAAGTGTATGGTAAGGGATTTCATCTCGATTTATATTCCATTGGGACTTATTTGTTATTACACACCAATTCAACTTTATGGGGTGTATATACTTCCCATTTGACAAGTAATATCTTGAATAATTCATTATTCAGGTTATTTTAAGTTTCAATTATTACTACCTCATCCAAGGTGATTTTACTTGAAAATTACCAAGTGGTAAAAGTTATTTTGCAATCTCACTTTATTTTCTGATCGTTAACTTTCTCTTGAGACAATCACTTTATAGTAATAATTTTTAATTAGAAATTAAATTTCTATTAAATATCCATATTATTTTGTAATTATAACACCCCGCCTATTTATAACATAACTTTTCATTCCATTACACGGAACTGAGGATCTTTAAGGTTTAGTGTCTTGGAAACAAGGAACATAAAACATGAAACAAAAAAAACATTTTTCTTAAACACTTGAAAGGCTTCTCCTCATGTTCACCCTAGGCTCATTACTGCATCTCATAACCTGGGGACATACATCAAAAGGAAGGGTGAGCAGAAGGCCCAGCAAGGGAAACAAGTGAAACATTTTACATATGAACTTGAGATACATCAATAAAGTCATGAAAAGAACTTTAATGCATGAAAATGAAATCATGAGGCATATCATAATAAAAATAAAACTTTTTCATAACTTGAAGATGTGGCTGCAACATTTAATATTGACAATCTTTTCGTTTCACCAAGGTCCATCCCCAAGGTGTCGTAAAAAATTACCAAGGTTTTTCACCAAGGCATCGTTAAAATTGTAATCTCTAGTGGTTACATCATTACCCAATGCATTGGAGCGCTATCAGGGCGCACCCTTAAATTTTCCTTTATTATCATGTGAGCCACATATATCATCATCAAACATTTCATAAATAACCCATATAGCATAAAATAAATGGGTTTCATTTCATAATCATAACGTTTTAAAAACTGCTTTAAAGACATGATCTTTACGTTACTTTAAACCCACAGAAAGGGAAAGTGGGTATCATGTATGTAAATCCCAGAATTTAAAATAGAACATTTTTATATATATGTGAATACCCCTGTAGAAATAGGAGCTTTGAGTATTAACTTTATAACATAAAATAATTTTGAGAAAAGAGAGGCATTTTGAGACGAAAATTCTGCAGCATAACGGCTATGTTACAAGGTTTTAGAAAACTTTGAAAAGAGAGGGAACATGGGTCGAGCAATCATAATTGACCCATAAAATAGTAGAGGGACAGAATAAGAAGTATATATGGACATGGTGGTGCAATTTCAAGGACATACCATTTGAAATGAAAAACATGGAAGGAAGACAAAAGTTTGATTTCTCTTATGAAAGTTCGGCAGCCTAACGACGTTACTTAAACTTCAAAATACTGAATTGAAGAGATCAAATGGGGTCTCTCATCATATGAACATAAGAGTACAGTATGATAGGAATAGAGATCATACCCCAACATAACAAAAAGGAACTTGAAGGAATTGACATGAAAGTAGAACTTCAAAACGAGAAGGGTGAAGAACCACTTAAAAATTCGGCAGCCTAACGACGCCACTTAAAACTTAAAAATACGGAATTGAAGAGATCAAATGGGGTCTCTCATCATATGAACATAAGAGTCCAGTATGATAGGTATAGAGATCATACCCCAACATAACAAAAAGGAACTTGAAGGAATTGACATGAAAGTAGAACTTCAAAACGAGAAGGGTGAAGAACCACTTAAAAATTCGGCAGCCTAACGGCGCCACTTAAAACATCAAAATACTGAATTGAAGAGATCAAATTGGGTCTCTCATCATATGAACATAAGAGTCCAGTATGATATATATAGAGATCATACCCCAATATAACAAAAAGGAACTTGAAATAATTGACATGAAAGTAGAACTTCAAAACAAGAAGGGTGAAGAACCACTTAAAAATTCGGCAGCCTAACGACGCCACTTAAAACATCAAAATACTGAATTGAAGAGATCAAATTGGGTCTCTCATCATATGAACATAAGAGTCCAGTATGATATATATAGAGATCATACCCCAATATAACAAAAAAGGAACTTGAAATAATTGACATGAAAGTAGAACTTCAAAACAAGAAGGGTGAAGAACCACTTAAAAATTCGGCAGCCTAACGGCGCCACTTAAAACTTCAAAATACTGAATTGAAGCGATCAAATGGGGTCTCTCATAATATGATCATAAAAGATCAGTATGATAATTTAGAGATCATACCCCAACATAATAAAAAGGAACATGAAAGACTTGAATGAAAATAGAACTTGAAAACGAGGAAGGTGAAAGAATCCCTTAAAAATTCGGCAGCCTAACGGCGCCACTTAAACATTCTTAAAACGAATTGATGAGAGCAAGGGGGGGTCTCTAATCATATGAACATGAAATAGGCAGTAGGATGAATATAAAAGAACATCCTCCAACATAAGAACATGGAGTATAAAAGAAAATACATAAAAGAGATTACTTGAAAAGAAAGAGAGAGGTCGGATCCCTTACCTTAAAATGTAACTCTTAAACCTCAAAGGTTGGGACCTTGAGGGCTTGGGGGCACCTTGGGAGGACTCCTTGGGAGGTAATGAGACCAGAAATTTGTTGGGAATGAGTGGGGAGTCGAATGGATGAGAGGAGGGCTTGGTATTTATAGGGAAAGTGAGGGGACAAGGCATTAATGGCCAAGGGACACCTCACATGTGTTTTTCTCAAACCCATGTGCTCTCCCTTGTCATTTACCATGGAGTTAGGCCACATGGGGCCCCCACAACAATACTTCATCACCCTTGGCCGGCCAACCCTTAAAATATCTCATGACATCATCATGACACAGCTATGATGTCATTAAACATACTGAAACCCTAAAACTGCATTTTTACTATTCACTGAAAAATTCATCTTTCTCAGAAAAATCCCAAAATTTCACCTTAACTAAATATCAATGCTCTGATTTCAAAAATGAAATCCATTTTATAAAAATAATTTTCTAAATATTTTTAATTTAATTTTTAAATAAAAACACTATTCATCGAAAATTCATTTTTTTCAGAAAAAACCCCAAAAATTACCATAACATAATATCGATGCTCTGAGTTCAAAAATAAAGTCATTTTTATAAAAATAATTTTCTAATTTTTTTTAATTAAATTTTTAATTAAAAAACACTATTCACCCGAAAAAAACTAATACTTGAATAATAATTAATGAAACCGTTATTTAACTATTTTATTGAATCACATTACTTAATCAGGGTGCCTAGATTATTTTAAAACTTTCTTTAAGTGAGATTACTAATCCATTTGGTCATATTACTAATCCTAATCATAAAATCACTATTCATAATTTACTATTCATCAAAAATCAAGTTGATCTTATTAGACTCTAAATTTAGTACCGAACATAATTGTAGAAGACCATTTTTTGAAAATCATTACACATTTTTAATTATTTAGGGTTTACATAAACATATTTAAAATATCCTTTTTCTAAAATTCATCAAAAATATGCATACTATATTTATCCGGTCATTTCAAAATTCATAAACTTCATCATAAGAAGAAATCCCAATTTTTATTTAAAACAAGGATTACACAAGGTAGTTATGGTCTCGTTACATAACCCCTTATAATACCAGCATAGGACCTAAGAGTAAGGTGTGCTAGGGTGATAGAATCTTGGGGCGGCCTAGTCAACATTGCCCGAGTAGTAATTTCTATCAGTTTGAACTTCTCACGAAGGTGATTTCGTTCCAGCTTCACATGATGAAGTTCGGCTTGGATTTGATCCAGAGAAAAGCCCAGTGGTGCTACCTCCTTCCCAAGCTCTGTTAGATGGGCTTCGTTCGGTCCAAGACTACTAGGTGAGGCCATCGAATCTTCTTTCTATAATAATTAACCAAGATTACTTATATTTAGAGACAATAATCAAAACATTTTGTTCACAGCGGTCATGTTGACCGATGGTTATATAATAGTCAAAACCCACTGATCTCATTTTAATTATAATCATGTTTATCAAATAAAACATTTTTGTTGAGTATAACAATAACACATAAAATTAGGAAACAAAATTTGTTTAAAAATTTCGGGTCGTTACAATCTTCCCCCCTTAAGAAATTGCGTCCTCGCAATTTTAAAATTGGGTTTTAAAATTTCATTGAAAGTCCCACATCGAAAAAGGAGTCAGTAAAACTATTACTTTAAAATAAAGAAAGGGAAGTACAAAGGTCACCTGAGTTAACCCACACTAGGGTTCCATGTAGGAAAACATGGACATGGAGGAGAAAACAAAGGGTCAAGTTCTGAGGGAGAGTGATAGAGAACATGATTAGGAGAAAGTTAACCATGAGAAAATCCCAAACTTATGATGTGTGTAAACGGTCTTTGATTACCTAGTAGGAAACGTAAACCAACAACATTTTTGTTTTATGTTTCTTTTCATAATTTTGAGGATTTCATTTACTACATAGAACAAAAACATAAGAAAATATACCTACCTTCAAGTAGAGTTTCATCCTTTAACAAGTCCCTACCAACACTAATATTTTCTCCAAATGATGAGAATTCAAAAACACTTGGTCTCATAAAAGCACAAGAATCATCTTCTATAGAATCACATAATCTACAAAAGATTAACTATCTATTTCTTCTATCTTTAAACATTATCCCAAAAACAGAAAGGTTAAGGTAAAACAACTCTTCAAAAAGAAAGAATCCCATAGGAATGGAAACTACTTTTAAATCATCAAAGTTCCATGGTACTACCCAAAGTTCATCATAGACCATTCCATAAATAACAGTCCTTAAAATTCCTCAAAACAAACAAAACTAAGATTGAAACCCAAATACAATAAGGATTTTATAACATAGTCTTCCAAAACAACTTCATTGTTCATCTCCAGACAACATCAACCACTCCTAACATCTTATAAAAAAGTAGCTAACCTAAACATATTTTACCCAAGATAGGTTAGTCATTCCCATAAGTAACCTAAATTACTATAAGTTCACCTTAAATTCATCGATTCTTCAAAATATAAGTCAACCTTACTCCTCAATGAAAATACCGTAGTAATCTATTTACCTCGATCAAATATGGTTCCCAAAATAATGAACGTCTTCCAAAATAATAATCATATTTTAATCCCCTAATCATCCCTGTCATATTAATACGAAAACTGTTACATTTCCTATCACATTGGTTGTCGGAACATGTTCTTCCATTTCCCACCATTAACTAAGAAGAGAAAGCATAATTAGGGGCTTAAGTACTTAGCTAATAATCATGAAAAGGAACTAAAAGCATATAAGGATAACTTGTATATGAAAGGTATACCCTAACTTGTGATCTCCTAGGTTCCCATCTAGGTTATGAATTATCATATATTCTTATGTGAACCTTTATTTTATTTTATCTTTGTTCCTTTAACAATGGTTCATACCAAGCTTATGAATTTACCAAAGCATATCCCCCGGGAGTGTCGTAACCAAGAGTGCAGCAAGGCCCGTTGTCGTGTACCAGTTCCCGTTCGAGTCTAGCTCAAAGCGGTGTTTTCGGGTTTTACCCCTATGTACATCTGTGCCAGAGCCACCTCTACCTGCTCGTATCCAGACAGGGATGTATTTGCTTGGTAACCCCTTACTCAATACTCACCAAAATACCAGGAAGATTTCCTATATTAAACTTTTCTATAGGGTTCCTCCTAGAGTTTTCATATCCTAATTTCCACAAATAACTAAACCATCCTTTGATACCAACTATAACACCCCGCCTATTTATAACATAACTTTTCATTCCATTACACGGAACTGAGGATCTTTAAGGTTTAGTGTCTTGGAAACAAGGAACATAAAACATGAAACAAAAAAAACATTCTTCTTAAACACTTGAAAGGCTTCTTCTCATGTTCACCCTAGGCTCATTACTGCATCTCATAACCTGGGGACATACATCAAAAGGAAGGGTGAGCAGAAGGCCCAGCAAGGGAAACAAGTGAAACATTTTACATATGAACTTGAGATACATCAATAAAGTCATGAAAAGAACTTTAATGCATGAAAATGAAATCATGAGGCATATCATAATAAAAATAAAACTTTTTCATAACTTGAAGATGTGGCTGCAACATTTAATATTGACAATCGTTTCGTTTCACCAAGGTCCATCCCTAAGGTGTCGTAAAAATTACCAAGGTTTTTCACCAAGGCATCGTTAAAATTGTAATCTCTAGTGGTTACATCATTACCCAATGCATTGGAGCGCTATCAGGGCGCACCCTTAAATTTGCCTTTATTATCATGTGAGCCACATATATCATCATCAAACATTTCATAAATAACCCATATAGCATAAAATAAATGGGTTTCATTTCATAATCATAACGTTTTAAAAACTGCTTTAAAGACATGATCTTTACGTTACTTTAAACCCACGGAAAGGGAAAGTGGGTATCATGTATGTAAATCCCAGAATTTAAAATAGAACATTTTTATATATATGTGAATACCCCTGTAGAAATAGGAGCTTTGAGTATTCACTTTATAACATAAAATAATTTTGAGAAAAGAGAGGCATTTTGAGACGAAAATTCTGCAGCATAACGGCTATGTTACAAGGTTTTAGAAAACTTTGAAAAGAGAGGGAACATGGGTCGAGCAATAATAATTGACCCATAAAATAGTAGAGGGAAAGAATAAGAAGTATATATGGACATGGTGGTGCAATTTCAAGGACATACCATTTGAAATGAAAAACATGGAAGGAAGACAAAAGTTTGATTTCTCTTATGAAAGTTCGGCAGCCTAACGACGTTACTTAAACTTCAAAATACTGAATTGAAGAGATCAAATGGGGTCTCTCATCATATGAACATAAGAGTACAGTATGATAGGAATAGAGATCATACCCCAACATAACAAAAAGGAACTTGAAGGAATTGACATGAAAGTAGAACTTCAAAACGAGAAGGGTGAAGAACCACTTAAAAATTTGGCAGCCTAACGACGCCACTTAAAACTTAAAAATACGGAATTGAAGAGATCAAATGGGGTCTCTCATCATATGAACATAAGAGTCCAGTATGATAGGTATAGAGATCATACCCCAACATAACAAAAAGGAACTTGAAGGAATTGACATGAAAGTAGAACTTCAAAACGAGAAGGGTGAAGAACCACTTAAAAATTCGGCAGCCTAACGGCGCCACTTAAAACATCAAAATACTGAATTGAAGAGATCAAATTGGGTCTCTCATCATATGAACATAAGAGTCCAGTATGATATATATAGAGATCATACCCCAATATAACAAAAAGGAACTTGAAATAATTGACATGAAAGTAGAACTTCAAAACAAGAAGGGTGAAGAACCACTTAAAAATTCGGCAGCCTAACGGCGCCACTTAAAACATCAAAATACTGAATTGAAGAGATCAAATTGGGTCTCTCATCATATGAACATAAGAGTCCAGTATGATATATATAGAGATCATACCCCAATATAACAAAAAAGGAACTTGAAATAATTGACATGAAAGTAGAACTTCAAAACAAGAAGGGTGAAGAACCACTTAAAAATTCGGCAGCCTAACGGCGCCACTTAAAACTTCAAAATACTGAATTGAAGCGATCAAATGGGGTCTCTCATCATATGATCATAAAAGATCAGTATGATAATTTAGAGATCATACCCCAACATAATAAAAAGGAACATGAAAGACTTGAATGAAAATAGAACTTGAAAACGAGGAAGGTGAAAGAATCCCTTAAAAATTCGGCAGCCTAACGGCGCCACTTAAACATTCTTAAAACGAATTGATGAGAGAAAGGGGGGGTCTCTAATCATATGAACATGAAATAGGCAGTAGGATGAATATAAAAGAACATCCTCCAACATAAGAACATGGAGTATAAAAGAAAATACATAAAAGAGATTACTTGAAAAGAAAGAGAGAGGTCGGATCCCTTACCTTAAAATGTAACTCTTAAACCTCAAAGGTTGGGACCTTGAGGGCTTGGGGGCACCTTGGGAGGACTCCTTGGGAGGTAATGAGACCAGAAATTTGTTGGGAATGAGTGGGGAGTTGAATGGATGAGAGGAGGGCTTGGTATTTATAGGGAAAGTGAGGGGACAAGGCATTAATGGCCAAGGGACACCTCACATGTGTTTTTCTCAAACCCATGTGCTCTCCCTTGTCATTTACCATGGAGTTAGGCCACATGGGGCCCCCACAACAATAATTCATCACCCTTGGCCGGCCAACCCTTAAAATATCTCATGACATCATCATGACACAGCTATGATGTCATTAAACATACCGAAACCCTAAAACTGCATTTTTACTATTCACTGAAAAATTCATCTTTCTCAGAAAAATCCCAAAATTTCACCTTAACTAAATATCAATGCTCTGATTTCAAAAATGAAATCCATTTTATAAAAATAATTTTCTAAATATTTTTAATTTAATTTTTAAATAAAAACACTATTCATCGAAAATTCATTTTTTTCAGAAAAAACCCCAAAAATTACCATAACATAATATCGATGCTCTGAGTTCAAAAATAAAGTCATTTTTATAAAAATAATTTTCTAATTTTTTTTAATTAAATTTTTAATTAAAAAACACTATTCACCCGAAAAAAACTAATACTTGAATAATAATTAATGAAACCGTTATTTAACTATTTTATTGAATCACATTACTTAATCAAGGTGCCTAGATTATTTTAAAACTTTCTTTAAGTGAGATTACTAATCCATTTGGTCATATTACTAATCCTAATCATAAAATCACTATTCATAATTTACTATTCATCAAAAATCAAGTTGATCTTATTAGACTCTAAATTTAGTACCGAACATAATTGTAGAAGACCATTTTTTGAAAATCATTACACATTTTTAATTATTTAGGGTTTACATAAACATATTTAAAATATCCTTTTTCTAAAATTCATCAAAAATATGCATACTATATTTATCCGGTCATTTCAAAATTCATAAACTTCATCATAAGAAGAAATCCCAATTTTTATTTAAAACAAGGATTACACAAGGTAGTTATGGTCTCGTTACATAACCCCTTATAATACCAGCATAGGACCTAAGAGTAAGGTGTGCTAGGGTGATAGAATCTTGGGGCGGCTCAGTCAACATTGCCCGAGTAGTAATTTCTATCAGTTTGAACTTCTCACGAAGGCGATTTCGTTCCAGCTTCACATGATGAAGTTCGGCTTGGATTTGATCCAGAGCAAAGCCCAGTGGTGCTACCTCCTTCCCAAGCTCTGTTAGATGGGCTTCGTTCGGTCCAAGACTACTAGGTGAGGCCATCGAATCTTCTTTCTATAATAATTAACCAAGATTACTTATATTTAGAGACAATAATCAAAACATTTTGTTCACAGCGGTCATGTTGACCGATGGTTATATAATAGTCAAAACCCACTGATCTCATTTTAATTATAATCATGTTTATCAAATAAAACATTTTTGTTGAGTATAACAATAACACATAAAATTAGGAAACAAAATTTGTTTAAAAATTTCGGGTCGTTACAGTAATGGATGTGAGTATTTCCTAAACTGTATACCATTTTTACAAACAGTGTTTACTTTAAAAGTTATTTGATTAACTGGGGAAATATTGATAAATATGTATCCTTTACTCAATATAGATATTTTATAAGGCATGTTGTTTATGAATTAAATAGATTATTCAATATATGAGTAATGATTTAGAAATTTAATGAATGGGTTAGGGACTGGTTAATGTAAGCCCCTCGATGCATTGATAGTCTCATTGGATGACTCAGTTTTCTATATCAGATGGGCTTTTACCCAGTGTGTTTTAAAATTTCTGGAGGATAGATATTGACAGTAGAGGTTTTTATGTTCATGAGACATGACATATAATAATTAAGCATTGCCTTCATTTAGTGTTCAGTTATTACTATCTAGGATATTTCACTATCATATTATCTCTGGATGCATTTCATTCTTAGTTTATTATTTAAATGGCATGTGTTTTCAATTATTTACCTTTCTATATTGATTATGCCTTATCAATTCATGAAGTCAATTTATTTAAATGGAATGCGTTTTTTGTTATTTACCTTTCTATATTGATTATGATTATTGATTTATTATAACTTTATCTGTACTTAACCCATAGTGATCATTTTAGCTCACCCTTATTTTGTTTCCTTTCACCAGGATATGAAGATGAATTCTTGGAATGAGTTTGAAGGGTGCTGAGCTTTTACTTTTGTTTTAATTTATTTTTTTCTCAATTTAAAATGGGTATCATGTATATATCTAGTTTTACAAAACTCAAAAATTGATCAGTCCTTCAGAATTCAACCCATTGTATATATGCAAATGTAATAAAGTAAGACACCAACTCTAGGATTTTGGGGTTAGGGTCATTATAGTTGTTATCAGATAAATTTTAGTAGAAACCTTAGAAAATAGATTTAGGAAAACATATATTAGCTAATTTAACCTTATGATAGACTTTTAGGATAAGCATGGAAGAATATCCTAAAGTTTTGGTAAGGAATATATTATGTGGGTCTTCTTAGAAATAAATCCATGTTTGGATACTATAAGTGGATTTGGTTCTAGAATATAGGTACTTAGCTGTAATAACTCTGAAAAATGTGCATTGGGCTTGACTCAAGCATTACCTGATACCCGATAATAGGCCTTATCATGCACCTACTTTGGAACTCTCAGGAGATATGATTAGGATAATTCACATTTTCTTTACAAAACATTATGAAGGATTTGAAAATAGATATATCCCTAAAGAAACCTTGATTATGATTATGTGATTACCATATGTTAAGTATTTCAATATTTTTGGGATTATACATTATGATATAAAATTCATAATTTTATGTGGTAAACCAGTATATGTCACTATTTAGAAATAGAACTTGGAAGGAATAAGGGTATCAATACTCATAGACAATGTAGAGGTTTCCCTACCAAGGAATCCTATATAGTTTGTATTATAACTGAGGAATTTATGGATATGTTAGGGAAGTTTAATCATGTTATGACATATAACCTTTACCAGATGGACTAACCTACTCCACAGTGAGATTCTTCTATTCTGTATAGTTTTATGTGACAGAATCCCTCATCATTTAGTGGGAGTACTAATCCTATTATAGTCAAGAAATGGATTAATTCTCTAGAGAATATATTTATGGCCTCTATATATGGTTAAAATGAAAAGGTTACACTTTAATTGTATTGTCTCAAAGGTGATGTTGATCAATGGCGGTCACTGATCTAGAATACTAAGGAAGAAGAAGAAATAGAACTCATGTAATGGAAATATTTTAAAGAGGAATTTTTCAATAAATACTTCCCTTATGATAAACAAATTGAGATAAAGATAAAGTTACTTATATTAAATCAAAAGGAATATTAAAGTTTCATGGATTACGAAGCTATATTTACAATGTTATCCAGGTATTCTATAGATTACATATGCAATACAGAGTGTAAAATTGATCACTTTTTTGAAGGGCTTACGCCAAGTCTCTGAAGGGTATTGGCCTCTCAAACTTTTTCTTCATATAATGAAATATTTTTATGTGATATCAATATAGAGAAATAATTCTCCAAGTTTTATGGATTTAAAGGTAAGTAATAGAAGAAGAGGATGTGAGAGTAAAAAGACAAATAAAATGAAGAAGGGAAAGAAGCATTTTCCCACATGTGATGACTGAGGATAGAATCACTCAGGGAAATTCTTAAAAGGATTGGGAGTTTTTTATAAGTGCAGATAAAATTTCCACAAAGATCATGATTTCAATGAAATAAATTTCTAATATTCAATTCTTTAAATGTAAGGAATACATACAAATTCCCCAAGCATCAAGGTAATCTACCATAGAAGAGGCCAAGGGAAGAAGACCAAGCTTATTCTATGTATACAATTGAATTGGAATGATTAATATGTTTGTGTATTTGGATTCATTAAATATATTGTAAAATTATTCTATTTATTATGATCTCATCATAAAAATTATGAAATATATAAGGATTATACTGCAGTACTATTTTATTAAGGATTTGAGAGTATATTCTGAATGGTGCCAAGAAAAGTGATTCAATATAAAGTTGATTTTTTTAGAAAACACATGGTTTAGGGAAATATATCCCTTAATATTTTCCTTATATTGAGATAATTATGTTTGTAAAAATATATTACTAATACAGATAAAGTAAATCAGATAATACTAACTACCTTAGAACTGGTCAATGATAAGTTCATTTTTGGAAATTCAGTGACCATCTTTCTAAAGTTATTAATATTAATATATTGGAAGGTCCATAAAGTTAATGATTTATGAAATGGTTTAAGTTGAACTTTGAATGAGATTTTATAGATTAATATATTACTTCACCGTATGAAGATATATTTATATTGGATAACTTGTGCTAACTATATTAGTTTTAAAAAATGTTTTGAGATGGGAAAAAAACTTTTCACTCTTTTATGGGTCTTATGATCCATTAAAAGTGAATTTTAGTGCTTTAGGAATAAAAAAAATGGATATTCATTTCTTGGAGTAAAGGATGAATTGGAAATTGATTGAAGCACAACCAAAGGTTTAAATTGTGCTTATGAATTAAAAATGTATCAAATAAGTATATTTTCTTATATTTTAAGATTGTAAAACAATTCCTTAACTCTAGAAAAGGGTCTTAAAACAAAAATGTTTTCCTATTATCATTATTTATGATGATATCAATGACCTTTTTAACACATATTTGGTTTATGGTTTTGTTGTTGTTAACCTTTTATGGATCACTTTTTCTTGTCATCAATGATCTCTATCACTCTCTATTAATCCTTGGGTGTTAATATTCTCTTCCATGTCCATTTTTTCATTTCCCACCTATGTTATCCAACTTTGAAACTAAATTTTTTGATTATTCAATAGGTCAGTCACACTTCCCTTTCTCTCTTATTAAGGGGATTTATAATAAACTCTTTTATGATGTGGGTTTTTCAACAAAAGAATTTTCAAATATCAAACCATTGATTACGAGATCAATTTTAAATAGAAATTACACAATTTATTTAAATTTTTTATAATGTAACACCACAATAAATTAAAATATATTTATGTATTATTAAATTTAATTCCATCAATAACTTGTAATGCACGTAACACTGGTTTTAAAAAAACACGGTTTAGTCACGCTTTACACGCTTAATTTAAAATTAAATTTTAACTATTTTATAAAATTTATTTAATAAAATAAAATTTATTTTTTAAACCATAATATCAAAATTATCTTAGGATTAATTTTTTTATTTTTCTAAAAAATTTCATTTATTGATGAATAGTGAAAAATATTTAATTTTAATTGAAAATTTCCTTTTTGTTTAAAAATATATATTGTTAAATTATATTTTAAATTTGTTTTAAAGTAGAATAAGTTAAATTTTATATAAATTAATTCAATTTAGTTTATTGAATCATTTTCATAATGAATTTAGATATAAAAACTTATTAAACTTTTGAACATTTTCACTTTAAAACCCACTTTCTCATCGGGTTAGTGGGATTAAATTTAAATCTAATTTTTCCACTTTTGTGAATTTAATTTGGAAAAAATTGATTCAATATTTGAAATAATAATAATATCTAATATCTAATATTTTCAACTTACTTTTTTACCAAAATGAATAGTGAATATAGTAAAAATTAATTAGTGCGATTAAGGTAAAAATAGGTTTACCATGGGGTTAAACTAGAATGAAAAGAGTGAAAATAACGTAAAATAATATATTAATTTTAATTAATGTGTTTATCTATAAATTTTACATTAAATTATATGAAATATGGAAATTTCTTTTCAATTTCCTTTGAATATGACCCATATAATAAGTTAAGTAAAGAAAAGGACAAAAATATACTTTTCTTCATTTTAATTTCAATAAAGCTTTGGGATTGGGAAAAACAACATAGTTTCAGTTATATATATTATTTTTAAAGATAAATTGTTTTCTTATCATAATAATTTATCTTTAATTTTTATAGAATAAATAATTACTTAAAATTACTAAGAAACACCAACATAATAATTATTTAGTTAATAATTAACAAAAATAAATGGTTCTAAAAATATTAAAATTGAAATAAATTGAGCGAATTATTATGATACATTATTTTTTATATGAATATATTATTTTACATAGGTTTTAAAATAATATATTCAAATTCAATCATTTTATTGATATGTTTTAAATCCAATTTAAATGAATAATGTCAAAATGTACATTAATATTATTTTATAATAAATTATATTTTATTAAATGATTTTAAATTACTAAAAATACTATATTCTTAAAATTTAGATTTAAATTTTAATAAATATAAAATATGTTACATTAATGAACCAATTTTTCTTTTGTAATGAATATATTAACCCCTAAATACTAAAAAACTTTTTTAGTGAAGTTAAGGTTAAAGCGGTGTTTTTGCGTGTAACATGCGCTTATGTTAAAATTAATTTCAAACACAAATTGGATTTTTCTTTTATAAATTAGAAATAATAAAAATAATAAGTTTTTATGAATTTTATAATAAGTCTCATTTTAATTTAGTAATAAAGGATAAGTTTACCAGATGAGAAAATTAGTTACCATAATAAAAACCTAAAATGGTGAAAATAAGGAAACTTAGAAGTTAAGGAAGAAAATGTTTAATACATGTGTATTAATGTGTATTGAAGGTTTTTCATGACCAAATTATCCCTTAAAACATTTAATTATCAATTTTGGATCCACTTTAGGTAATATTTACCTCCCAATAGTGAATACTTTTGAGTATTTAAAAGAATTTCACTCCTCCTCAACTATAAAAGGGAACTCACTCTCCTCACTTATTCACACATATCAATCCATTTGTATCATCCAAAATATACTAAAATAAACTCAAAACTTCAATACCCATATAATAAAAGACTTATTTTGGGAATAAATCCATCCTTTTAAGGATTTAGTGCAAACTTAATGGGGATACCCTAATGAGAGGTAATGTTCTTCAACAAGTGTCTTCATTTTATTTCCTTCTCCACCTCTTTCAGTTATTTTCAAAAATTGATGATATAAAAGCCTATATGTCTTTAATATACTTAGTTTTTTTATTTTAATGTTACTAACTTCAAAAACACACACTTATACTATATGGGTTACAAAATCATCATTCGTGTATACAGCGGACTACCGCTTTGCGAACCGATGTCATTCATTTTTTCATTACCACCTCTAAAGGTTGGGTATAAAGTTGGATATAAATTATATATATGATATTTATAACATTATTATACCTCTTGAGTCACTATATCATATATATCCTTTTACCTACCATTTCGTAGTAGATATGATAATGTCTCTCGTGTGTACGATGGACTATCGCCTCACAAAATGATGTGATTCATCTTTCAATAACACTTCACATGGAAAGTGATAAAGATAAGGTTAATGATTATATGTGATACACATTACATAATAATGATATTCATGACATATTTACCATTCTTTAAATATAATATATATCATTTTCTTTTTTCTTTTCACTCATGTAAAGATGATAACATCATTTATGTACGTTTGGATTACCACCTTCACGAGGTGATGTGACTCTATTTTCATCACCAAACCACATAGATGATATATATAAGTATATAATATGTTATATATGATATTATTATCACTATATAAAGGTATAATATTACTTAACACCTTTTCATAATGATAATTGAAAAATGAAAACGTTACTCATGCGTACGTACGGCCTACCGTCTCCATGATCATAACGTGCTTCATTTTTCATAAACATCATTCATGTTTGGTTTTAAAAGAATAATTAATGAATAAATATTATAATTATTTCATGATTATTATTTTTTTAGATTATATAACTATATAATATTCACAAGAAATGGATCTTTAATTATGAAACATGCATGAGAAAATAAGAAATTAACACTCAAAATGAGGAAAATAATGAAATATTATTAACAAATGGGTGATAAGATAT
Organism: Viscum album; assembly: GCA_963277665.1. NCBI lineage: Eukaryota > Viridiplantae > Streptophyta > Magnoliopsida > Santalales > Viscaceae > Viscum > Viscum album. The sequence goes on from OY728144.1 coordinate 602,640,127, forward strand.
TATAAAAGGATCATATATGATATAATAAATGTTAATATGGTTCTGGAATAAGTTAATAACATGTTTAAATCCACTAAAAAGTATGTTAAGTAGCATTCAACCAAAATTAATTATGTGGTAAGGTATTTCATCAATTTACATTCCATTGGGAGTTACTTGTTATTAGGCACCAATTCACCTTTATTCAGTGTATATATTTGCCATTTTAAATTTAATGTCATTAATAATTAATTATTAATGGTATTTTAAGTTTCAATTTGAATTATATCATTTAAGGGGATTTGAAATGAAAATTATCAAGTGGTAAAAGTTATTTTTCAATCTCACTTTCATTTGTGACTGTTAACTTTCTCTTGAAACAAACACTTTATTGTAATCGTTTTTCATTAGAAATTAAATTCATATTAAAAACTCATATTATTATGTAATGGATATGATTATTACCTACACCATATTCCATTTTTACATATAGTGTTTACTTTGAAATTTATTTGATTAATTGGGGAAATATAGATAAATCTATATCCTTTACTCAATATGAATATTTGATAAGACACATTATTTATGAATTAAATAGATTATTATAAATATGAGGAATGATTTATACATGTAATACATGGGTTGTATATCATCTAATTTAATACCCTTGATTCATCAGTAGTCGCATGAGATGACTTAATTGGCCAAATCAGATGGGTTTTTACCCAGTATGTTTTAAACTCTCTGGAGGATAGATCGTGAAAGTAATGGTTTTCATTTTCCTAATATATGAAATCCAATAAATAATAATTGTCTTCATTTAGTGTTCATTTATTACTATCTATATATATTATCATTATGATATTTTCTTTGAATGAATTTCATTTTCAATTTTTTTTATTAAAATGGAATAAGTTTTCAGTTATTTTCCTTACTATATTGATTATATATTATCTGTTCATATAGTCAAGTTATTAAAATGGAATGTGTGTTCATTTATTTTAATTGATCTATTGATTTTTATTATTAATTCATGATAGATTTTGTTTCACTTAACCCTTACTGAGCATTTAAGTTAACCCTTATTGTTTTTCCTTTCCCCAAGATATAAAGATGAATTCTTAGAATGAGTTTCAAGAATACTGATATTTTACTTTTTTAAGATTTATTTTCATTTATCAATATAAAATGAGAATCATTTATGTATCAAGTTTTCTAAAACTACTAAATTGATTAGTACTTCAGTATTTGACCCATTATATATATGTCAGTGTAATAAATTAAGGCACCAACTCTAGGCTTTTGGGGTCAGGGTTGTTATAGTTGTATCAAATAAATTTTAGTAGAAACCTTGGGTAATAGATTTAGTAAAAAATATATTAGGGAATATAACCCTATGATAGAATTTTAGGATAATAATATAATAATATACTAAAGTTTTGTTAAGGAAGATATTATGTGGGTATTCCTAGTAATACATCCTTATCTGGATACTAAAATTGGATGTGGTTCTGGAATAGATGTAAAGACACGTAAAATTCAAGAGAAATTTTTTCTTAATTTTCTTTGGAATTTTACAAGAGCGCGGTTTCTGACGGCACCTGATTCCAAGGCCCGGAGTGCCCGGAATCATTTTCCAAAGTTTGGCTCGGGTACGTTCAGTGAACGAACGAGCGGGAATTTCTAACTTTTGAACCGGTGCCCGGAATCAAATTCCGAGGGCACCGATGAACTCGCAGCGCCGATATTCGCTTAAGGAGACCTTTTCCGAGGTTGCGTTTATTGTGGGTTGAGAGTTAGTTTTTGGGTTTTTAAAATAAAGTTAAATAAAATATGGAAACATATTTTATTTCTTTTTTTGTTAGTTATAACCTCCCAAAGGGAGTTATGGGTGGGACCCACATCCACTTAACCTCCCTTGGGAGGATTAAGTGTGGTGGGGCCCACAAGAACCCAAACTCCTCATCTTCTCTCAAACTCCCCTATAACCCCCTTTAATTAATGTTTGATAACTTGGTTTAATTAATTAAGGTGGGTTGATTTGAATTTCAAACCTTTGAAATTCAAGTTAATGTTTGTGTAAATAAAATAAGCCTTAGCTTATTTTATTTTGGTTAGCCATCTTGAGAGGATTTGAGAGCTATTTCTTCTTCTTCAAACTTTGACGAAGAACACGAAGAACACTCAAGCTCCGACGAAGAACGCCGCTCCTCTCTTCTTCGTAGCCGGTTTGTTTCCGAAGATCGACGATGCCTTCCGTGTCAACGAAAGGGAACACCGCTTCCTCCTCGGACTTCCTTCGTCGGCTTACGAAGATTCACCAACGACGTACCTCTTCGGACGTACCTCTTCGTCAACAGAATTGACGAACGATTACCGCGACGCCCGACCTCCGCGACGTTGTCTTCCGCGGGTCGTTGATGAACATCGTACTTGAAACCGAGGTAGGGGTTTGTTGTTGATTATTTATTTATACTCGTTCTTGGTTCTAGCATGACAATCTTGAGGATAAATGATGTTGTGTTATCATCTAACGAGAGGGGGGTCGGACCGCCCAAACACGGCCGAATTCCCCCTCCTTTGTTCTTGAATATTATTTTTTCTTGCGGATGAAACGAGATGGCGTGGTGCCGTCGCACCACGCGGAAATCGCAAGACTATAAATTGTGCAGCGCCGTCACGCCGCGCCACGGAAAGTTTATCAAGAACGCGACACCGTCGCGCCGCGTCGAAGGAAACCGAAGGCGCCGCGGCCGGAGCGGGGCCGCGGCGGAAAGAGAAGACCGGCGGCTAGCCGGGCCACCGGTGTCGGAAGCCGGAAGGGGGACCGGCCTTTCCGGTCCCGTTGAGGAAGAACCGGCCGGCCATGTTGGGCCGGCCGGAAGGGAGAAGGACCGAGGGAATAAATTCCCCCAGCTGGCCAAAACCGGCCCCCCATAAAGGGAGGGGCCGCGGTTACACCAAGGGGGGGTGGGCAGCGCCCCCCTGTTTTCCTCAAAACAAGCCCCCCACGTGGGGGGGGGGGCGGTTTCACAAAGGGGGGGCAGCGCCCCCCCCCCCCCCCCCCGTTTTTTTCAATGGCAGGCCCCCACGAGGGGGGGCCGTTGATCCATGGCGTGGCATCCAGCCGCACCGACAGCAGAAGGGCGGGGGCCTTGCCCCCCGCGCGTGGCACCCGAATGGCGCCCAGGCTGCGCCGCCGCCGGCCGGGCCGGGTCGGCCCGGACCCGGACCCCCCGTTTTCGAATTGACTTCGGTCGTTTGCTCATAACTTAAGCTACGGACCTCCGATTGACGAACCGTCAGCGGCGATGCGATCCTTGGATCAAGACGGTCGATTCGGTATATCGCACTCAAAGTTTTGGAATACTTTGAGTTCAGCCGGGTTGGTTCGTACACGAAACCAACCGGGCCCTCGGAGCGGAAACGCTCATATCTTGAGCTACGGACGTCCGATTGACGTGCCGTCAGCTTTGTTGAGTTCCTCTTAGTGAGACGGATCTTTTGGCATACTCTGCCCGAGGTTTGGACGCAGGTGGAGTACGGTCGGGTTGGTTTTGCCTTAAAAACCAACCGGGCCCCTGGGACGAAAAAGCTAATAACTCTCAGACCGGGCGTCCGATCGACACGCCGTCTGTTGCGTTGAGTTCCTGTTGACGATACGGAACTTTTGGATACATCAACTCTGGACTTTGTGATAGTTGATGTATCAGCCTCTCGGTTCGTGGAGCGGACCCTCCCGAACGAGCTTGCTGTGTGCGGGAACCCTAGAGGCGGCTGCGTCTGTGACTGCTACGGCTACTGCTACTACTACTGCTACTGTGACTGCGACGACGATAGTACAGAGATCCTTTGTGGATTCGACGACGACTACAGCACTCAGCGATCCTACGTGGATCAGTGCTACAGGTCCTGTGTGGGCCCGATCCTGTGTGGGTCCGATCCTGTGTGGGTCTTTGCGCTCAGCGGTCCTGTGTGAACCAGCGCCTACAGGTCCTGTGTGGGCCCGATCCTGTGTGGGTCTTTGCAGGGGTTAGTTACCTATCGATACTTCATGGGTCTGACGACTTAGATGGATCAGAGATCATCTTTTGAAGAAGTATACCTATGTGAGCTGAATCCTATTGCTTTCCTGTGTGGATTGAGTTGTGCTATCCTGTGTGGATTTCGTTTTGCTTTCCTGTGTGGAATATGTTTACTTTCCTGTGTGTACTGAGTTGTACTTGGGCTCGGAGGTTGGAGCGTATTGGAATTGATGACTTAGGTATATGTATGGGCATATACCTAAGAAGTGTCGGTTGTTACTTCGTGATTGTATCTTCCTTTGTGGTTTATCCTTTGTGGATTTTGGGAGACCTTCAGGGGTCTCGGGGTCCCTACTGAGTAGCTTATACTCACCCCTGCACAGGCTATGCCCGCACTATGTTGTGTTGGTTGCAGACGATGGACAGCGTTGATCTTGGCTGAGGCTTGTAGAGCAGGACGGTATCCGGAGGTGGACCTCTGGGCGGGACGTGTTCGGAGCGGACGGCGGGACCCGTGGAGCAGTGGAGCTATCTGTACCCACCCTTCAGGTGGGATTTCCAGTGGACAGCTCGGTGTAGCGGCTTTTACTTTACAGTTGATGTTTTCCCTTTCGAGTTGTACTTTACTTTCAGTTTGGGTTTGTATACTGGCCCATTTACTTTTCCGCACTTTCAGTTGTACTCTGTTCTTACTTAGTGTTTACTTTTCCGCTTGCTTACTCTGTGGTGTTTGTTTACTTTTCAAAGGCAATGCCTTCCCTTTTTGTTGGGATTTACGCCTTGGTGCTAGTTTCCAGCCCCTGGCCTATGGAAGGCGGGCTTGGGGTAGTCATGGCACGGGCCCCGAGGACGGGTCGTGACAAATTGGTATCAGAGGAGTTCGGTTCTACCGCAAACTCTGATCTTTTCTATGTGAAGCAATAATGTTTAGCGTATTGAGAGTGGTTATCAGTCCAGGGAGTCCAGTGTTGGTGCGGCGGCCGACGTATCTGTACACCAGGACCCTGACTACTGATTTCCGACTTAATACACGAAAACATTGATTGCGTGTGTGTTTCAAAGTTTTCTTTGTGATTACTTAATATCAGCTCACCAGGTATACTATTCTGACCGTGGCGCACCTGTTTCCTTTTCAGGATGGCCCCACGACGGCAGCCAGCTAGGGTTCTGAGAGTCAAGCATGACGACAGCCCACCGAGCGACGAGGCCTCGGTGCATGGCCCTTTGTCAGCAGTGGCACCGGTGGTAGCTCTACCTGTCGAGCCACCGATGCTTCCAGCATCAGCCGCTGACGATGCACGTCGCCTCAGCGCACTGCATGAGTTTCAGCGCCAGCGACCGCCCAGGTTTCGTGGGGAGACGGACCCCCAGGCAGCCGAGGACTGGCTGGAGGCAGTGGTACGAGTTTTTAGGCTAGTGAGGACACATGCAGACCTCATGGTGATCCTCGCTGTGAGCCTACTGCACGCAGCAGCAGGACGATGGTGGAGCTTGATGCTCCAGGTGCACGATGAGGCATCACTACTTTGGATGGACTTTGAGAGCCTCTTCCGCTCGGAGTTCGTCCTAGCCACCCTTCGTGCGATGCGTATCCAGGAGCTTCTTCAGCTGCGGCAGGGCAGCATGACGGTCGCTCAATACTCGGCGAGATTTACTGATCTCTCGCGCTACTCGACCGACATGGTACGGGACCCATTCTTCTGGGCCCGGACCTTTGAGCAGGGTTTGAAACACGAGATCAGGGCATCGCTGATCTCCCTCAGCATACCGACTCAGATAGGAGTACTGGAGAAGGCCCTTTTGATCGAGAGTTTTCTTGCTGAGTCTACACCAGCGCAGCGACCCACCGCAGGGCGGCACGTGGCAGAGTCATCTGCAGTAGGCAGTCGACGGATGACTCAGGGGTCTAGGCAGACCAGACCTTCAGGCAGACGACCTCAGGACACTGGCTTAGCAGTGTGGGGCACACAGCGTGGAGCCAGTCTTTCGAGAGGGAGACAGTGCTACTCGTGCGGCGGGCAGGGCCACATGGCTCGTGACTGCCTGACCCGTCGTGCTGTGGAGCAGCAGTCGGTTGAGGGACCACCGAGGCAGAGGCAGAGGGTCGACCATGGAGGTCCGCAGGGAGGAGGCGGATGAGGCAGAGGAGCTGGAAGAGCAGCAGGTGGTGGGCGACGCTTTGAGGCTCTACCACCACCACCACCTGGAGGTCCACCCCGACCACAGGGAGCTGGCGGGCAGAGACAGGCACAGCTCCAGGCAGCAGAGACCTACGACCACGGCGCACCCGAGATGATTCGAGGTACTATCTGTGTCTATTCCACCCTTGCTGCAGTACTTATAGACATAGGAGCGAGTCACTCTTTCATAGCCGCTGCCCTTGTTCGGAGCTCGGAGATTCCGACAGAGTCGTTGGCTCGATCCTTACGGCTAGAGACTCCTACGGGAGCAGACTCGATGATTACGCACTGGTACCGGCAGTGTGAGCTTACTCTAGGAGGCTAGAGCTTCGGCTGGGATCTTCTTGTAGCAGCGTCGAGGCCTTATGACGTCATCTTGGGCATGGATTGGCTATCTACGGTCCATGCAAAGATTGACTGTTTTAGGCGCAAGGTGCGATGTTTACGCACCGATGGGAGCAGGTTCACCTTCACCGGCGAGAAGGGAGCCTTTGCAACACAGGATGGACTTCCACGGAGGAGAGGACCGCCCATCACTCATCAGTTGGCTAGCCTCATCCTTGGAGCAGTTGACGTGCGGAGTCCTGGTTTTCCTGCAGTGGTGGATCAGTTTGCGGACGTTTTTCCCGATGACGTCCCAGGGCTACCTCCTCGTAGATAGGTAGAATTTTATATTGATCTGTACCCCGGGACAGCCCCGATATCGACTCCAGCATATCGGATGGCCCCCGCCGAGCTTCGAGAGCTACGGGTACAGTTGGAGGACTTGCAGGGCAAGGGGTTCATCCGACCCAGTGTTTCACCCTGGGCTTCCCCGATATTGTTCGCCAAGAAGGCGGACGGGAGCTTGCGACTTTGTGTTGACTATCGTCGCCTGAACCAGGTGACAGTGAGAAACAAGTATCCGCTACCGAGGATTGATGACCTCTTTTATCAGCTCAAGGGAGCACGGTGGTTCTCGAAGATAGACCTCAGGTCAGGCTATCATCAGCTCAGAGTCAGAGACGAGGACGTGCAGAAGACGGCCTTCAGATGTCGGTATGGCCACTATGAGTTCTTGGTTATGCCTTTCGGCATAACCAATGCTCCAGCAGTGTTTATGGCCCTCATGAATAGGATCTTTTAGCCATACCTCGATCGGTTTGTCGTGGTCTTCATCGACGACATACTGATTTACTCGACGACTGAGGAGGAGCACGCCTACCACTTGCGAGTTGTACTGGACACACTCCGAGAGCACCATATTTATGGTAAGCTCTTGAAGTGTCAGTTCTGGATACGTGAGGTCCACTTCTTGGGACACGTCATCTCTGAGGCGGGAGTTGCAGTGGATCCCGCGAAGATCGAGGCAGTGCTAGCTTGGGAGCCACCCAGGAGCGTGACGGAGGTTCGGAGTTTCTTGGGACTAGCTGGATACTATCGGAGATTCGTGCCAGACTTCTCTAGAGTTGCAGAACCACTCACAGCTTTGACGAAGAAGGGAAAACCCTTCGTGTGGTCAGACTGTTGTCAGCAGAGCTTCTAGGAGCTGAGACAAAGATTGACCAGCGCACCTATCTTGAGGCTGCCTGAGGAGGGAGTAGGGTACGTAGTCTACTGCGATGCATCAGGGACCGGACTCGGATGTGTTCTGATGCAAGAGTGGGCAGTGATCACCTCTGGATCACTTCAGTTGAGACCGCATGAGCAGAACTACGCTACCCATGACCTGGAGTTAGCAGCAGTGGTCTTCACTCTGAAGACATGGCGACACTACCTGATGGGCGAGCGCTTTACAGTCTTTTCTGATCATCAGAGTCTCAGGTATATCTTCTCGCAGAAGGACCTGAACCTGAGACAGCGGCGATGGCTCGAGTTCCTCCAGGACTATGACTTTGAGTTATTCTATACTCCTGGGAAGGGGAACGTAGTAGCTGATGCCCTCAGCAGGAGGACGGGCATTCAGCTACTTGAGGATGCGACAGAGCAGCTAGCCTCTTTGCAGATATCCTTAGTGGATAGAGATGGAGCAGCCTTCCTCCAGTCTCTCACAGTCACCCCTCCTCTACTACAGCAGGTCAGAGAGGCACAGCGTGAGGATGCTGATTGTGAGACATGGTGTGCACAGATATCCTCGGGACAGGCACCTGATGGTTTCTCCCTTGGAGAAGAGCACGACATCCTTTTCAGAGGACGTACCATGGTACCAGTCGCTTTGCGAGAGGAGGTTCTGAGAGAGTTTCACACTTCTCCTTTGGCGGTACATCCAGGAGTGGAGAAGATGTACCAGGATCTCAGACGACAGCACTGGTGGCCGGGCATGAAGAAGGATGTGGCAGAGTTCATATCTCGATGCCTCACCTGCCAGCAGGTGAAGGCAGAGCATCAGGTACCAGCAGGCTTGGTACAACCCTTGGAGGTTCCAGAGTGGAAGTGGGACGGCATATCTATGGACTTCGTGACTAGACTTCCACGCACTTACAGAGGTCACGACTCCATCTGGGTGATTGTTGACCGACTCACCAAGTCGGCTCACTTCTTACCCATCAGAGAACAGGGCTCAGTGGAGAGCTTGGGACATCTCTACGTTCAGGAGATTGTGCGGCTCCACGACGTGCCATCATCTATCGTCTCCTATCGAGATTCTCGCTTTACTTCCCAGCTTTGGAAGGGGTTACAGGAGGCGTTCGGGACGCAGCTACGTCTGAGCACAGCCTTTCACCCTCAGACGGATGGTCAGACGGAGAGGACCATTCAGACTCTCGAGGACATGCTCCGCGCATGTGTCCTCGACTTTGGTCGTAGCTGGGAGGACCACCTACCCTTGGTAGAGTTTTCATACAACAACAGCTACCACTCCACCATCGGGATGGAACCGTACGAGGCGTTGTACGGCCGACCTTGTAGATCTCCTTTGTGCTGGACAGACCCTGGGGAATCAGCACTTGTGGGACCGGAGATGGTCCAGGCCACGACAGAGAAGGTCCAGGTCATCCAGGAGCGGATGAGGACAGCTCAGAGCCGGCAGAAGTCATACGCTGACAGGAGGCGGAGGCCACTAGAGTTCGAGGATGGCAACCACGTCTTCTTGCGGGTCTCACCTCGACGTGGTATTCGGAGGTTTGGCCGAGGTGGCAAGTTATCTCCACGCTTCATCGGACCCTTCCAGGTCCTCAGCAGGATTGGCGAGGTGGCTTATCACCTGGCTCTACCACCTCAGTTGCACCGGGTGCATGACGTCTTCCATGTGTCTCAGCTGAGGAGATACGTGCACGACCCGACGCACATCATTGACCATGGGGAGCTTGACGTTGATGATGGGGCGACTTTTACGGAGGTCCCGGTGGAGATAGAGGATCGACAGGAGTGGGTCCTACGTGGGCGATCGATTTCTCTTGTGCGCATTAGATGGCAGCACGAGAACCTCCAGGAGAGCACATGGGAGCGGGAGGCTTAGATGCGTGCTCAGTACCCTCATTTGTTTCCCTAGTTTTTTATGTATCTTTACGGGGACGTAAAGCCCTGAGGTGGGAGTAATGTAAAGACCCGTAAAATTCAAGGGAAATTTTTTCTTAATTTTCTTTGGAATTTTACAAGAGCGTGGTTTCTGACGGCACCTGATTCCGAGGCCCGGAGTGCCCGGAATCATTTTCCGAAGTTTGGCTCGGGTACGTTCAGTGAACGAACGAGCGGGAATTTCTAACTTTTGAACCGGTGCCCGGAATCAAATTCTGAGGGCACCGATGAACTCACAACGCCGATATTCGCTTAAGGAGACCTTTTCTGAGGTTGCTTTTATTGCGGGTTGAGAGTTAGTTTTTGGGTTTTATAAATAAAGTTAAATAAAATGTGGAAACATATTTTATTTCTTTTTTTGTTAGTTATAACCTCCCAAAAGGAGTTAGGGGTGGGACCCACATCCACTTAACCTCCCTTGGGAGGATTAAGTGTGGTGGGGCCCACACGAACCCCAACTCCTCATCTTCTCTCAAACTCCCCTATAACCCCCCTTTAATTAATGTTTGACAACTTGGTTTAATTAATTAAGGTGGGTTGATTTGAATTTCAAACCTTTGAAATTCAAGTTAATGTTTGTGTAAATAAAATAAGCCTTAGCTTATTTTATTTTGGTTAGCCATCTTGAGAGGATTTGAGAGCTCTTTCTTCTTCTTCAAACTTTGACGAAGAACACGAAGAACACTCAAGCTCCGACGAAGAACGCCGCTCCTCTCTTCTTCGTAGCCGGTTTGTTTCTGAAGATCGACGACGCCTTCCATGTCAACGAAAGGGAACGCCGCTTCCTCCTCGGACTTCCTTCGTCGGCTTACGAAGATTCACCAACGACGTACCTCTTCGGACGTACCTCTTCGTCAACAGAATTGACGAACGATTACCGCGACGCCCGACCTCTGCGACGTTGTCTTTCGCGGGTCGTTGATGAACATCGTACTTGAAACCGAGGTAGGGGTTTGTTGTTGATTATTTATTTATACTCGTTCTTGGTTCTAGCATGACAATCTTGAGGATAAATGATGTTGTGTTATCATCTAACGAGAGGGGGGTCGGACCGCCCAAACACGGCCGAATTCCCCCTCCTTTGTTCTTGAATATTATTTTTCTTGCGGATGAAACGAGATGGCGTGGTGTCGTCGCACCATGCGGAAATCGCAAGACTATAAATTGCGCGACGTCGTCGCGCCGCGCCACGGAAAGTTTATCAAGAACGCGACGCCGTCGCGCCGCATCGAAGGAAACCGAAGGCGCCGCGGCCGGAGCGGGGTCGCGGCGGAGGGGCGCGGTGCCGTCGCACCACGCCGGACGATGAAGGTCGCGGCCGGTTCCGGGCCGCGGCGGAACGAGAAGACCGGCGGCTAGCCGGGCCGCCGGTGTCGGAAGCCGGAAGGGGGACCGGCCTTGCCGGTCCCGTTAAGGAAGAACCGGCCGGCCATGTTGGGCCGGCCGGAAGGGAGAAGGACCGGGGGAATAAATTCCCCCGGCTGGCCAAAACCGGCCCCCCATAAAGGGGGGGGGGGCGCGGTTACACCAAGGGGGGTGGCAGCGCCCCCCCGTTTTTCTCAAAGCAAGCCCCCCACGTGGGGGGGGGGGGGGGGGGTTTCACAAAGGGGGGGCAGCGCCCCCCCGTTTTTTTCAATGGCAGGCCCCCACGAGGTGGGGGCCGTTGATCCACGGTGCGTCATCCAGCCTCGCCGCCAGCAGAAGGGCGAGGGCCTTGCCCCCCGCGCGTGGCACCCGAGCGGCGCCCAGGCCGCGCCGCCGCCGGCCGGGCCGCGTCGCCGCGCCGGACCGCGCCGCCGCGCTGGCCCGCACCGCCAGCCGTGCCGGGTCGGACCCGGGTCGGGTCGACCCGGTTCGGGCCGACCCAGGGGGGTTGGGCCGGGTCGGCCCGGACCCGGACCCCCCGTTTTCGAATTGACTTTGGTCTTTTGCTCATAACTTGAGCTACGGACCTCCAATTGACGAACCGTCAGCGGCGATGTGATCCTTGGATCAAGACGGTCGATTCGGTATATTGCACTCAAAGTTTCGGAATACTTTGAGTTCGGCCGGGTTGGTTCGTACACGAAACCAACCAGGCCCTCGGAGCGTAAACGCTCATATCTTGAGCTACGGACGTCTGATTGACGTGCCGTCAGCTTTGTTGAGTTCCTCTTAGTGAGACGGATCTTTTGGAATACTCCGCCCGAGGTTTGGACGCAGGTGGAGTACGGTCGAGTTGGTTTTGCCTTAAAAACCAACCGGGCCCCTAGGACGAAAAGGCTAATAACTCTCAGACCGGGCGTCCGATCGACGCGCCGTCTGTTGCGTTGAGTTCCTGTTGATGATACGGAACTTTTGGATACATCAACTCTGGACTTTGTGACAGTTGATGTATCAGCCTCTCGGCTCGTGGAGCGGACCCTCCCGAACGAGCTTGCTGTGTGCGGGAACCCTAGAGCTGGCTGCGTCTGTGACTGCTACGGCTACTGATACTGCTACTGCTACTGTGACTGCGACGACGACAGTACAGAGATCCTTTGTGGATTCGACGACGACTACAGCACTCAGCGATCCTACGTGGATCAGTGCTACAGGTCCTGTGTGGGCCCGATCCTGTGTGGGTCCGATCCTGTGTGGGTCTTTGCGCTCAGCGGTCCTGTGTGAACCAGCGCCTACAGGTCCTGTGTGGGCCCGATCCTGTGTGGGTCTTTGCGGGGGTTAGTTACCTATCAATCCTTCGTGGGTCCGACGACTTAGATGGATCAGAGATCATCTTTATCTTCTTTCGAAGAAGTATACCTGTGTGGGCTGAATCCTATTGCTTTCCTGTGTGGATTGAGTTGTGCTATCCTGTGTGGATTTCGTTTTTCTTTCCTGTGTGGAATACGTTTACTTTCCTGTGTGGACTGAGTTGTACTTGGGCTCGGAGGTTGGAGCGTATTGGAATTGATGACTTAGGTATATGTATGGGCATATACCTAAGCAGTGTCGGTTGTTACTTCGTGATTGTATCTTCCTTTGTGGTTTATCCTTTGTGGATTTTGGGAGACCTTTAGGGGTCTCGGGGTCCCTACTGAGTAGCTTATACTCACCCCTGTACGGGCTATGCCCGCACTACGTTGTGTTGGTTGCAGACGACGGACAGCGTTGATCTTGGCTGAGGCTTGCAGAGCAGGACGGTATCCGGAGGTGGACCTCTGGGCGGGACGTGTTCGGAGCGGACGGCGGGACCCGTGGAGCAGTGGAGCTATCTGTACCCACCCTTCAGGTGGGATTACCAATGGACAGCTCGGTGTAGCGGCTTTTACTTTACAGTTGTTGTTTTCCCTTTCGAGTTGTACTTTACTTTCAGTTTGGGTTTGTATACTGGCCCATTTACTTTTTTGCACTTTCAGTTGTACTCTGTTCTTACTTAGTGTTTACTTTTCCACTTGCTTACTCTGTGGTGTTTGTTTACTTTTCAAAGGCAACGTCTTCCTTTTTTGTTGGGATTTACACCTTGGTGCTAGTCGCCAGCCCCTGGCCTATGGAAGGCGGGCTTGGGGTAGTCACGGCACGGGCCCCGAGGACGGGTTGTGACAATAGAGGTACCTAGGTGTAATAACTATGAAAAAGGAACATCATGATTGGCTTGAGTGTTACCCAGTACCCAACAATGGTACTTACTATACACCTGGTTTGACACTTTCAGGGGATATGCTTAGGATAATTCACATTTTCTTTACAAACCATTATAAAGGATTTGAAAATAGAGATATCCCCAAAGAAACCATGCTTATGATTATGATATTATCTTATGTTAAGTATTTCACTAATTTTTGGATTATACATTATGATATAAAATTCATAATTTTATAAGCTAATACAATATCTTTCATTGTTTAGAAATGTAACCTATAAGGAATAAGGGAATCAATACTCATTTCCAATATAGAGGTTTTCCTGCAGAGGAAGCCTATATAGGTAGTATCATAACTGAGAAATTTATAGATATATTAGTGAAACTTAATCAGGTTATGGAACATAACCTTTCCTAGATAGATCAACATATTCCATAATGAGATTATCCTATGTTGTATCCCTTTATATGACATAAGCCCCCATCATTTAGTGTGACTACTAATCTAATTATAATCAAGCAAAGGATTGAGTCTCTTGAAAATATATTTATGGCCTTGGGATGTAGTGAAAAGGAAATAGTTACACTTATAGTGTATTTTCTCAAAGAGGATATTCATCAATGGTGGTTATTGATCCAGAATACTAGAAAAGAAGAGAAAATATAACTAATGTAATATAATGCTTTTAAAGATACATTTTTTTAAAAATATTTCCCTCATGATCAACAAATTGATATGAATATAAAGTTCATTATATTAAAGAAAAATGGAGAATAAAGTGTCATGGATTATGAATCTACCTTTACAAGGTTATATAGTTATGCTACGGATTACATATGCAACATGGAGTGCAATATTGGTCACTATTTTTAAGGTCTTGAGCCAAGTATCTAAAGGGAACTGGTCTCTTGACCTTTTTCTTCAATAATGAAATATTTTTTTGTGCTATAAAGATATAGAAATAATTTTAAAAGTTTTATTTCTTAAAATGGAATCAATATAAGAATATTATAGAAGATAAAAAAACAGATAAAGAGAATAAGGGAAAGAAGGATTTTCCCACATGTGATAACTGTATAAAGAATCACCCTAGGAAATGCTTGAAAGGATTAGGATTTTTTTATAAGTATAGAGAAAAGGGACACCAATCACGTGATTATAAGGGAAATTAATAAATTTACAATGTTCAATGGTTCAACTATAAGTATACGGGGCACTATGTAAATTAATTCCCCAAGCATCAAGGGAATCTACCACAGAAGAGGCCAAGGGGAGAAGGTCAGGCTTATGATATTGATACAGCCAAAGTTTAATGATTAATTTTCTTATGTGTTTGGATAAATGAAATATATTGAAAATTTATTTTATTGACTATGATCTCATCATAAGAATTATGAAATATATAAGGATTATACTATAGTGTTATTTTATTAAGGATTTGAGAGCATATGTTGAATATTACCAAGAAAAGTGATTCAATAGCAAGTTTAAATTTTTTGGAAAACACACTATTGAGGGAAATATAACCCTTAATATGTTCCTGATGTTTAGATAATGATGATTGTACAAATAAATGACTAATATGGATAAAGTAAATTGAATATTATTAACTACCTAGGAACTGATTAATGATAAGTTCATTTTGTAAATTTAGTGAACTTATTTCTAAAGTTATGTATCCTAAAATATTGTAAGGTTCATTAGTTTAACTATTTATGAAATGGTTTAATATGAAATTTGGATAAGGTTTTATAGATTAATGTATTACTTCACCATATGAAGATTTATGCATATTGGATAACTTGTGCTAATCGTATTGGTTTTAGAAAATATTTTGAGACAAATAGAAAGAATTTTCACTATTTTATGGGTATTAAGATCTGTTAAAAGTGAATTTTAGGGCTTCAGAAATAAAAAAATATTTTTTTGATATTCATTTCTTAGAGTAAGGGATGAATTATGAATTTATCAAAGTATAACTAAATGTCAAAATTGTGCTTATGAATTAGAAACATATCAAGTATATTTGATTATATTTTTAGACTCTAAAATAATTCCTCAACTCTAGTGAATGTTTCTTGAAACAAAAAAATTGTCATATTATCATTATTGATGATGATATAAACGACCTTATTTACACATATTTGGTTTATAGTTTTGTAGTTTTTAACCTTCCGTGGATTATCCAATTTCTTATGATTAGTGATC
The DNA here is from genome assembly GCA_963277665.1 of Viscum album. Classification (NCBI taxonomy): domain Eukaryota; kingdom Viridiplantae; phylum Streptophyta; class Magnoliopsida; order Santalales; family Viscaceae; genus Viscum; species Viscum album. The sequence goes on from OY728144.1 coordinate 602,655,616, forward strand.
TCTATCACTCTCTATTAATCCTTGGGAATTTGTATTCTCTTCCATGTCCATGTTTTTATTTCCAACCTATGTTCTCTACTTGGAACCCTATTTTTTTTATTATTCAATATGTTATTCATACTTCCCTTTCTCTCTTATTTAGAGTATTTTTTATTAACTCTTTTATGATGTGGGTTTTTCAACAAAAGAGTTTTTAAATATCAAACCATTGATTACCGAGATCAAGTTTAAATTGAGATGATTAAATTTATTTAAGGTGGGGATAATTTAACACCCTAAAAAATTTCAATATATTTTTTTATAATAAATTCAATTTCATATATAGCTTATGATGCACGCAACACCGGGTTTAAACAAAACATGGTTTAGTAAAGATTTTTACGCTTAATTTAAAATTAAATTTTAAAACATTTTATAAAATTTATTAGATAAAATAAAATTAATTTTTGAAATAATAATATCAAAATTATATTAGGGCGAATTTTTATTATTTTTATAAAAAGTTTCATTTTTGATGAATAGTGAAAATACAAAATTTTAATTGAAAACTGCATTTTCGTTTAAAAATTTCATATTGTTAAATTATATTTTGAATTGGTTTTAAAGTAAAAATAGATAAATTTTATATAAATTAATATAATTCAGTTCATTGGAATCATTTTTATATTGATTTTAGATATAAAAACTTTTAAAAAAAATTGAACATTTCCACTTTAAAAACCTGCTTTCTCATCCGGTCAGTGGGATTAATTTTAAATCTAATTTTGACACTTCTGGGAATTTCATTTTAAAAAATTGATTAAATATTTTTAATCACAATAATTCATAATTTATAATAAGTTAAACTTAATTTTTTAACAAAATTAATAGAGAATGCAGTAAAATTTAATTACCGCAATTAAGGTAAAAATTGGTTTACTAGGGGGTTAAAATAGAATGATAAGAGTGAAAATGAACTAAAATATTATATTAATTTTTTTAATGATTTTATTTCTACCTTAGACATAAAATACTCAAAAATATGGAAATTCCTTTCCACTTTACTTTAAATATGACCCATATAATAAGTTAAGTAACGAAAAAGACAAAAAATATACTTTTCTTCCTTTTAATTTATATAAAGATTTAGGATAAGGAAAAAAACAACATAGGTTCGGTTATATATATTATTTTTAAATATAAATTAGTTTTTGTTATCATAATAATTTATATTTAATTTTTAGAGATAAAATAATTATTTAAAATGCTTAAAAACACCAACTTAATAATTATTTAGTTAATAATTAACTAAAAAAGTGGTTCTAAAAATATTAAAAGTGAAGTAAATTGAGTTAATTATTGTGTTAAATTATTATTTTTAGATGAATATATAATGATAAACATTTTTTAACATAATATATTCTAATTCCATAATTTTCTTGATATTTTTTAAATTCTATTTAAATGAATAATGTCAAAATTGAGATTAATATTATTTTATATAAGATTATATTTTATTAATTGATTTTAAATTAATATAAATACAATCATATTCCAAGTGATATGTAAATGTTAATAAATATAAATTATATTCCATTAATGGAAAAAAATTTCTTTTATAATGAATATATTAACCCCTAAATAGTAAAAAACTTTGTTAGCGTAGTTAAGGTTAAAGTGTTATTTTTACGCGTTACATGTTCTTGTGTTAAAATTAATTTACAAAGCACATAAAATTTTTATTTTATAAATTTTAAATAACATTTATAATTATTTGGTATAAATTTTATAATAATTCTCACTTTAATTTAGTCTTAAAAAATTAGTTACCAAGGTTAGAAAATTAATTACCATAGTAAAAAACCAAAATGGTAAAAATAGGAAAACTTAGAAGTTAAGGAAGAAAATGTCTAAAAAATGTTTATTAATATGTTTTAGAGGTTTTTATGGACTATATAATCCCTAAAAACATTAAATTATCAATTTTGGATCCACTTTAGGTAATATTGACCTCCCAATAGTGAGTAATTTTGAGTATTTACAAGAATGTCACTCCTCCTCAACTATAGAAGGGCACTCACTCTCCTCACTTCTTCACACATCTCAAGCCATTTTTATCATAAAAATCCTACCCAAATCACCTATAAACTTCCCTAAACTCGTCCTAGAAGCATTATTTTTGTAATAAATCCATAATTTTAAGGATTTAGTGTAAACCTAAATGGGATATTCGAAGGATAGGTAATATTTTTCAACAGACATCTTCATTTTTTTCCTTCTCCACCTCCTCAAATTATTTAAAAAACTTGATGATATAATAAAATAAGTGTATTACATATAATAATATGTTTCTATTTTGATTTTATAACCTAAAATGACACACACTTTCATCAAATGGATTACAAAATCATCATTCATGTGTACGGTAGACTACCGCCTCACAAACCAGTGTTGTTTGTTTTTCCATTACCACCTCTCAAGGTTGGGTATGATGATGGATCTAAATTATATATATGATATATATAACACAATTATACCTCTATATTCACTATATCATATATATATATATATATATATATTCACCTACAATTCCATAGGATATAAGATAATGTCGCTCATGTGTACGGCAGACTATCGCCTCGCGAAGCAATGTGATTTGTCTTTCACTAACGCTTCATATGGATGATGATAAAGATAAATTTATTGATTATATGTGATATAAATGAAATTATTATGATATTAATTACATATTTAACATTATGTAAATATAATATATATCATTTTATTCCTTCCTTTTCACTCGTGTAAGGATGATAACGTCGTTCATGTATGTATTGATTGACGCTTTCACAAATTAATGTGACTCTCTTTTCATCACCACACCACATGGATGGTATATATATACATAAGTATAAAATATGTAATATATTATATTATGATCATTTTTTAAAGTTATAATATTACTTACCTCATTTCAATAATGATCATTGAAAAATAAGAACGTTACTCATTCATATGTATGGCCTACCGTCTCCATTATCATAACATACTTCATTTTTCATGAACATCATTCATGATTAGTTTAAAAATAATAATTAATGAATAAATATGATAATTATGTCATTATTATTATTCTAGATATGATATAACTATATAATATTCACAATAAATGGGTCTTTCATTATGAAATACGCATGAGAAAAAAAGGAAATTAACACTAGAAGCGATGAAAATAATGAAATATTAATAACAAACAGGTGATAAAATGATATAAAAGGATAATATATGATTTAATAAATATTAATATGGTTCTATAATAATTTAATAACATATTTAAAACCATTTTACGGTATTTTAAATCATTTCCAACCAAAAGGAAGTGTGAGGTGAAGGATTTCATCTCAAATTACATTCTATTGGGAATTATTTGTTATTATGAACCAATTTACCTTTATGTGGTGTATATACTATCCCTTTTAAATTTAATATCATGATTAATTTATTATTAATGTTATTTTAAGTTTTCATTTGAATTATCTCATCCAAGGGGATTTTATATGAAAATTACCAAGTGTCAAAAGTTAGTTTTAAAATCTCACTTTCTTTTGTGATTGTTAACTTTATCTTGAAACAATCAATTTATTGTAATAATTTTTCATTTTAAATTAAATTTATCTTAAATATCCATATTATTGTGCAATGGATATGAGTATTTCCTAAACCATATACAATTTTTACATATGGTGTTTACTTTGAAAGTTATTTGATTAACTCGGGAAATATTGATAAATATGTATCCTTTACTCAATATAGATATTTGATAAGGCACATTTTTTATGAATTAAATATATTATTTGATATATGATCAATTATTTTTACATGTAATACACGTGTTGGTTAATGTTTAATATAATACCCTCGATGCATCGGTAGTCTCGTGAGACAAATCAGTTGTCCAAATCAGATGGGTTTTTACCAAGTATGTTTTATGCTTTCTGGAGGATAGATATTGATAGTATATGTTTTTATGTGACTAAGACATAACATCTAATAATTAAGCATTTACTTTATTCAGTGTTCAATTATTACTATCTAGGATATTTTCACTATGATATTATCTTTAGATGAATTTCATTCTTAGTTTATTATTTAAATAGAATGGGTTTTCAGTTATTTATCTTAAAATATTTATTATGCCTTATCTATCCATGCAGTCAAATTATTTTAATGGAATGTGTGTTCAGTTATATAATTTTCATATTGATTATTCTTATTAATGAATATCTGACATTATGTATGGATTTTATTTTATTTCAAATGATTGACATTGGTTGTCAATGTTGATCAATGATATGAGAAAATCTCATTGATGTGAATATGATGAATTAATTTCAAATTTAAGGGAGATTGGATGAAGTGATCAAGTATTGATATTTCAAGAAACGTTTATTGAAGACTTTTAGTTTCTTGGTGATTCATGTATAATTGTTATGGATTCCTTATATGACATTGGATGTCATGGTTGAATAATTCTCCTAGTAACTCGGAAGATTGGTGAACTAATTCTCATAAAAAATACATGTATCAAAGGTGATACATTATTTATAACAAATAAGAAATTGTTTTTGATGTTAAGAATCTATTTGGAGTTTGTATTCCAAAATTAATAAAGGAAAATCATTTGAATAATTTCATGAAATATGTCATTATTTCATGAGAACCATGAAATATATAAATTGAAGAATGCATTGATTATGATTTACATGAAAGATATAAATAAGATTAAAAATATTATTTTTCAGGTAATAGAACCATGCAATATTATTATTGTTATTACATAAATGGTTTTTTGAAGGAATGCATGCAGATTCCTGAATAAAAAGTTGGTTGAACCACTATTGATCGAACCTGAGGCCACTATGATTAATATAAGGTTAAAATAATAAGATGAACGCAATAAAAGAATCATGCAACTTCATTTTCATGATTTAATATGGATATTACTTTGCTAAGCTACAAATGAAGTTTTAGGAGGCCATTTAATCTCAAGCATTCAAGAAGATGAGTTTCATGTGATCCTCATCGCATGAACCTGATCTATTCACCACAAATGAGAAGCTCGGTCGTAAAGAAAAGACACCATGTTATTTGGAATAATTTAAACCCATTCTAAAGAATTCAAAGTTGAGATATTAGAATATATTAATTTCTATCTTTGCACAGAATATTTTGTGGGGATTCAAGTCAGAAGATACACGAACCATAGGCGGTGATCCTATCCTATAAAAGAAGAGTCCCTAAGATGAATCATTCTATTTATACTATCATAATATTTGAGTGATCTCATTTTCTCATAAAACATAGCATCTTTATAGCTCCTGTTACATGAATAAGTTAAGTTTATGTGATCCTTTAAGGCTTAGTGAATAAGGTGAGTCCCACAAAGTATTTTCTTCTATGAAGAAGATCTGAGGACACTTGATATGTGACTCATTAACTCAAGTGTTTCTCAAAGAGAGAAGTATTGAACACTACATGAATAAGAATAAGAACCATGTACATGAAACTAGTGTTCATTCACCCTCATCATGCTTCATAAAGATATATGATACCATGATCTAGTTATTGATTCAATTAATCCCACTTTTCTTCATGAAGAACTAGTTCTATGAAGCTCTCTACTTTTATGAATCTCCTTGGACACACATAGGATTCATCTATCTCAAATATATTTTCTATATATGTGAAGAAAAAGAACCAACACATACTAAATATCACACTTTTGTGAAGATCTATTCTGGTGTGAGTGAGTAATTTGAATAGTGAGCTATACCCATTTGGGTTTGCATAAAGAAAACCAGAAACACATAACTCTTTGTGCATGGTTACACCAAAGTGAAGAATAATATCACATGCATGTGAACATGAATAAATAACCAAGGAAGTGTTCCCACTTGTGTGATGAAGTGAACGGTGTGCATGTGTTCATGCATACATTAATTCATAAGATGAAAAATAATGAACAAAAAAACACATAAAATGATAAAAAATATATTTTTTTATGGTTTATTCAAAGAATATGCATCATGATTTATATATCAAATGAATTTTGAATAAAAAAATTTGTAATTCAAGAAGATAAAGTTTTGAATGTGTGTAACATCACCTTGAAAGTATGGTGAAATACAGATAAACAAATATATATTGCATCAAGAATAATAGAGAAGAACTAATAAAAAACAAGTGTGATATTATGTATAGAAGAAAGATAAATTGACACTACTATATTATTAAATATTGTTTTGTATAAAATAAGAGTGTACAATCTATATTTAGATGATTATTATTCAGGAAAAAATAATTATGATAATGCTAAGTTGATCTGATATTTCAGTGTTTCAATAATCACATAAGAGTTTGTGATTTTAGCAAGAAGTAGAATAAGATTCAGTGGAGTCTATTTTTCACTGAAGAGATCAAGACATTTCTCTACATTATTTCATATATTTTTGTGTCATGGATAAAAGGAGGAAGAGGAAGTGACTGTCCAAGTTGATATCGGTTTATTATGATTTGGGTTTGGGATAATTAAGTTCATCAGTCCACAATACATTCATATTATTATGACTATATTTAAAAGTAGAAGAAGTGGAGCTTTTTGTTTATTGCTGTAAAGAAGTAATAGGTGTTTCTTTTTATCTGTTGTGTAAGTAAATAAGGGAAGAATAAGGCAGTGAAAGAACTAAGTAACATTGTGACATCCAATAGCAGTCTCAATAGGTGGAAGACTTTATTGGTGTTATAAAGAACCTTAAAAATAAGAAGATTGTATTTATAAGAAATATAAAGATTCAGACTAGTGCCGTAAAATACGCACAATTAATTTAATATAGTTCATTTCAAGTTAAAGAGTATTTCATACTTTCTGTAACCACATTCAAAGGATTACTTTCTAGTGGTTGTTAGGACAGGATCATTTCTAGACCATGTCAAGGACTAGCTACTCTTATTGATTAGTGAACCATATAAAAACATCATGTTCTATTCTTTACTACTTTAATATACTTTCATGTGATATGGAAAATAGACTAAGATAATTAATATCCTAATATGTCTAATAGGTAAAGGGATAAAAAAATCAGTGGTTTAAAAAGTCCCTGACACTGATTCAGCCCCCTCTTAGCATCAGGAATATCCCCAACTGGTCCTTTCAAGTGGTATTAGAGGGATTTTCATCTCTGTTGGATTCTCTATAGTGAAGTTATTCTCTTTTTAATTTTTTATTTTCTTTCCTGAGTCAACATTGAAGATCATTTTTTGTGAAGATTTAGTTATCTCTGATCATAAGTCTATATCTACCAAGACCATGATGAATAGGAAAAATAATGATAATATAAAGTTAAAGAATAATTACCTCTTATCTAAATAAGAGGAATTATCTATTTCTCCATGCCTTGATAACAATGAATATATAACAGTCTTGGAAATTAAAGATATGGTGGCTCAATTTTCCCCCAAGAAGATGGAAAATCTCTCTAACTCATGTAATACAGAGGTATGTGTTGGTTCCTTTCAAAACTATCATAAATAATATCCTAGAAAATGTGGTGGTGGTGATAAATCTAAAACTTCTCATGTTATATCAGTTGTTAGATTAAGAATTATTCTACATGATGTTCTTACAAAAACAGTTTCCCTTGTTTGTGGAGTCTTTCAATTTATGCAGGAAGAAATCACCCTCTGAGAGAAGAAGCAGATACTATGGATAAATTCTTGAAATGAAAAATTTCAGAATTTTTAACACTCTCCAGAATGGTTGGATCCTATGAAAAATGAAATATATAAATTTTATTAAGTTACTTAAAAAGGATTAATAAAGTTTCTAATAAAGTGGCACTAGAAGAAAAGAACCATGAACTTGAAGAGAAATTAAAAAACAACATTGATTTTATGAATATAGAATTGAACGAAAATTTCAAGAAGATCAAAGAACTTGAATCTTTGTTAAAAAACAAGTTTAAACTACGTGAAGTGGAAAATTAAATAATAAATAAGGCTTTTGAATAGAATATTATTATGATTGAAGATCATAAAATTATTCTCAATATGAAATGTCTATATTTGAAAGTTGAGTTGTCTGGTCTCAAGAAGACACATATATAGAATTCACAAAAGAAAAATATAGTGTATACTGGTATTTAATTCTCACTATAGGATTATATTGTTAAAATAACTACAACATGTGATAAAAAGATAATGACTGCATTGAATGATCTATCACAAGTAGCTGAGAAGAAAAAGGTACCATCCATACCATCTTGTACTAATATTTCTAAATATTTTTCCAAAAATAGTGCAGGTTGAAAAAATAAATTCTGAAAAAAAATGGATAAATAAAGGGGGAATAAACTTACCACCATGGCTAGGATGGATAAAAAAGATGGTGTTGAAGAGGTTTCCTCACAAAGAATAGAACAATCTATGAATAAAACCTAAAAACATTATACAGAAGAAATAAGAATATTGAGATTTGTGGTTCAATATTGGTGCTACAATAGATTTGAGTATTGTGCATAAGATTTTCAATACAATTCTCAAAATGATAAAGCAAAAATAATTCCCCTATCAAAGGGGAGAAATCTATATAAGAAGAAACATTCACAAGTCCATAAAAACCATTATTCTGCAAACAGATTTGGAAATATTGAAAATAGTTATGATGTATGCAATGGTAGTGGTTATAAGTCTATTACATACTCATCTTAACATGTATCCAAATATAATGAGAAAATAAGATCACAAAATTTGTCTAATATTGAAGAAGCTACCTTGGGAATAAATTAGAAGAATATTTCAAACACAAATTCTCCCAAGAAGATGTCAAGAAGAAATGATGATAAGACCTTGGATTTTAAATCCAAGAAGTTGAAAAAAAGTTAAACATCAAAAATAACTACTAATAAAAATGATGAAACTCAAAAAAAACCATGTGGAAGATCCAAACTTTCTGCCATAGTTCCTAATGACATGTTAGTTATTTAGTCAGAATATTTGGAAAGAATGAGGGAATTGAAAGATTCACAAGCTAAGTCCAGTGTAAAAGAAAAATAAAATGTCCCAGATGATGAAGAAAAAGTTCATTAGGTTTTTTTAAGAAAAAGAAACTCTCTTATGTTAAATAAGTTTTATGTGAGAGATGTAAGAAATTTGGTCGCATTACAAAAGTTTGTTTAACTTTTCTACTAAAACAAGAAGAAATACTTAAAAGGAGCAAGAATGTATCATCTATGAATTATATTAAGAAGAAAATTTATCCACATAAAGAGGAGGAGGATGTGAATAAATCTATGCTACACCAAAATAAATCAAAACATATGTTTAGATGTATAATCATGAAGACTAGATCAAATGGATAAACTTGGTGGAGAAAAACTTCTCAAAATCTATGTTCATGTTGATTAACCGGGGAGGATCCAACTTATTCCCTTAAAAAATTATTTTATTTTTTCTTTTAATGAAGATAATTGAAGGTGAAGAAATCTCTTGAAATGATAACCTAAGAATCAGTGAGTGTTGTCAATCCTTGATAGCAAAGCTGAAGTAGTGTCCATTCTTGAATGATTCCTCAATTTGGTATTCAAATATTAATATGATGTAGGATCATCTTTTATGAAGTTGAAGAAATTGATGTCCTATTCTTGATATACAAGATAAAGAAGATACCATCTTATCTTGATCTTATTTTTGGTATCTATAAAGACTCTGAAATTCCATGTAAATTGTTTTTTTATTAAATGGGAATTTTACGAGTCCGCGAAAATTGACGGCGCGTGATTCCAAGGCCTGGAGTGCCCAGAATGAATTTCTCAACTTTTGTTTTCAGGTACGTTCAGTAAACGTGCGAGTGGGTTCTCTTAACTATTGAACCAGTGCTCAGAATTGAAATCTAAGAACACCGTTGAACTCGTAGCACCGGTATTCACTTAAGGATACCTTCACCTCGACCACAGTGGGTCGAGAGTTAATGATTGAATTTGGGTTTTTTGTGGAGGAATAAAATAAAAATAAAGTTGTGTAGATATATTTTTATTTTATTTTTAAACTCCATGTGGAAGTTTCACAGGTGGGGGCCACCTGAATTAACCTCCCATGAGAGGTTATGGTGTTGGGGACCACCTGAGCCTAACCTCCCATGAGAGGTTATGGTGGTGGGGACTGGTCAAGGCTTAAACCTCTTGAACTCCCCTTTTAATGAGGGAGAAACCTCTCAACTCCCTCTTTAATGTGGAGGAGCCTCTTTATCTTCCTCAACATTAATTGTGTCAATTCCATACATTAATTTTTCCAACATGTGTGTGTATGTTCCAAAATAACTTCTTCCTAAGTTAAATTATATTGGCACCTCTTCATTTTGGTGGGAAAAGGAGAATGAGAGAACTCTTTGGAGAATCGTGGATAATCCCATCCTCCAACGAAGAATGCTCTCGCTGACAAAGAATGCCTTTGACTATGAAGAACCAATGAATGAGCCTAGGATTGGAGGCGTGTGGTGGGCACGACGAACGTCGATATCTTCGACGTCCTCCAACATGGGAAGTCTTAATCTACGTCCGTACTTCCTTCTCGCTCCAACGTCAACGAAAAATCCAAGGTAGGGGGTTATTATTAAATTCTTGAATTCTCTCGATTAATTTCCTCATTCTTGGAAAGCATGGAAAATGTGGATCAACCAAAATGAGTTGATACACAATTCATATTAAATTGAAGAGTTTGTCATTCTTGACTTCTGATTTTTGTTGAGTCTCTTGCTACCGCTTTAATGCGGAGGGTGTGGGCCAAACAAACATGGCCCGACCCCTCCACCGTACTTCCTTGTTGTGTTCTTCGCAATGGAAGAAAGTGGCTTACACCACGATGACAAATGAAGAGAGAATCCGGCTAAACCGGCCACCAGCGAAGGCACAACGCCCTGTCGTCCCGCGGCTACGCTGCTCCGTGCCATTCGTAGCTGAGCCGCCGCCGCCACCCGAGCCACTACCGCCTTCCGGGCCGAGCCACCATCTGAGTCGCCACCGCCGGGCCGAGCTTCCGCCGTCGCCGTCGTCCGGGTCGAGCCACCGCCGCCGTCTGGGCCGAGCCGCCGCTGTCAGGCTGAGTCGTCGCCGCCCGACCCATCCCTTCCCTTCCAGCCAAACCGCCCTGGTCGAGCCGCCCCGTGGCCTCGCGCCCTCGCGGAAACCCCTAGCCGAACCGCTCCGCAACCTCGCTCCCTTATGGCACCCTCCTCTTCCTCGTGGCCCTCTGCGGCCCCTCACGGCCTGCCGAGCCAGGCCCAGCAGGTCGGGCCACCCATTAGGTCGGGCCGAACCCAATGGGCCGGGCCACCCGGCAGGCCGATCTGGACCCATTAGGTCTGGCCAGGTCGACCCGAACTGGGTCGGCCCAAGCCGGGTTGGGCCGGGTCAGTCTGGCTGGGTCGGACCGGACCCGGACCCACAATGACCCATTTACGCTCTTTTGGCCATAACTTTGGCACCGAACGTCCATTGGACGAACCGCCAGCGGCGCGGGAAATCTTGGAGTGAGACGGTCCCTTTGAGTATACCCCATTGGAGATTTAGATAAAGTTGGGAAATGGTTGGGTTGGATTGAGCACGAATTCAACCAGGCCCTCGGGACTAAAAAGTTAATAACTCACAGACCAAGCGTCTGATTGACGCACCATCTATTGCGTTGAGACCCCTATGACATGGAGAAACTTTGAGATACTTATTCAGGGGAAATCATGGTAGTTGGAGAATCGACTAGTGTCTTGGTGAGTGGACTCTCCCGGAGACGAGAAATCCTAGTGCGGAAACCCAGTAGTTGGCTGTGACGAGAAGAGTGCTCTCCTAGCGATCCTGTATGGGTCATCTCCTAGAGATACTATGTGGGTCAGCTCCAAAAATCATGTGTGGGTCAGCTCCTAGAGATTCTATGTAGGTTAGCAGCAAAGCCTCTTAACGGAGTAAGATAATTCAGTATTTATAACTAATCATCTCTACTTCTGTACCTAATTTATAACAGGTGTGAGCTAAGTCAGAACCTCTGTGTTCCTTCATGATTGAGATGGATTACTTGATAACTTAGGTATATCTATGGGCATATACCTAAGTAGGGTTATCTGTTGTTTTCATGCTTTGTGGTTTATCCTTTATGGATTTTGTGAGACCTTGAGGGTCTCGGGGTCCCTACTGAGTATCATTATACTCACCCCTACACGGGTTATGCCCGCACCTTATTGTGTTGGATGCAGACGACGGACAGCGCTAACTGAGGCTGAGAATACCAGGACTGGATGATGCCCGGAGGTGGACCATAAAGTGTGTCGGTATGTAGAGGAGACTGGTGCACATGGAGTGCTAAGGAGGTGATCTGTACCTACCCTTTAGGTAAGAACCTCTGAGAACGACCCAGTAGCTGATTTTCTCTTTCTTCAGTTGTATTGTATTTCAGTTGTACTTGTACTATTTCTGTTGGGCTTGTATTTCGGCCCCTATTTACTTTCATCACTCAATTTTCTATATAGTTGACATGCGTTCGTATCTTGTTGTGTGCTTGGTTGCGTGTGTTTATAGGTTATAAAGGCAATACCTTCACAGTTTTAGGGAATACGCCTTTGGTGTTAGTCGCCAGCCCTGGGCCTATGGAAGGCGGGCTTGGGATTAGTCACTACACGGGCCCCGGGGGACGGTTCGTGACAAATTGGTATCAGAGGAGTCAGTTCTAATACAGAACATAGGACTCTAATCTTTATTTTAACGGCAATAGTGTTTAGTGTAGTGAGTGTGGTTATCAGTTTAGGGAATCCAGTGTTGGTGTGGCGACCAACATATCCATACACCAGGACCCTGACTTCTAATTTCCGACTCAGTGCACAAAAACGCTGATTGCATGTGTGTTTTCAAGAGTTCTCTTTGTGATATCTTAAGTCATCTCACCAGGTATAAATTATTGATTGTGGTGCACCTATTTCTTTTCAGGATGCCTCCACGTAGACAGCCAGCTAGGGTTCCGAGAGTTGTATGCACTGATATCCCACCGAGCGGCAAGGCCTCAGTGTAGGGCCCTTTTCCAGTAGAGGCACCAACTGAGGCACCAGCGGTACCTTTCCCCATTGGTCCACTGATGCCACAAGCCCTAGCAGCAGAGGTTTCATTCCACTTGAGTGCGTTGCATGAGTTCCAGTGCAAGAAGCCGCCTAGGTTCTTGGGAGAGACGGACCCACAGGCGACTGAGAATTGGCTAGAGGCTTTGGTGAGAGTCTTCCAACTAGTAGGGACACCAATAGATCTCATGGTGATCCTTGCCTCCAGCCTTCTACAGGCAGCAGTAGGCAGATGGTGGATCTTGATGCTCCAGGTCCTCGACAAGGTGACGCTTCTCTAGGTAGACTTCGAGAGCCTGTTTCAGGAAGATTTTGTCCCAGCGACTCTTCACACAGTGCGCATACAGGAGCTTCTTCATCTACAGCAGGGTATCATGATTGTAGATCAGTACTCAGTGAGGCTCATTGACCTATCACGCTAATCCATAGATATAGTGCGGGACCCATTCTTTAGGGCCTGAACCTTTGAGCATGGGCTCAGGTGAGAAATCAGGGCTTTAATGATCTCACTCAGCATCCCGATGTAGAAGGGGGTGTTGGAGTGAGCCCTCCTAGTGGAGAGTTTCCTTTCTGATAAGTCTCCAGTAGTGAGATCCACCACTATTCGTCACGTAGTGGAGTATTCTGCAACTGGCAGCACACAGATGTCATAGAGGTCCAGGAGGACCAGACCTATAGGTGTACAACTGCATGATTTAGGGTCAGTTGTGCGGGGCACATAAAACGTAGCCATTAATGCTAGGAGTGGGTAGTGTTACGCATGAGGAGGGTAGGGTCACATGGCTCATGAAAGTCTGACCTACCGTATGGATGATCAGTAGATGGTCGAAGGACCGCCCATATAGAGATAGATATTTGACTGAGGAGGTCCGCAGGGAGTAGGCAGACATGGCAGAGGAGCTATTCATGCAGCTGGCAATGGGAGACGATTCGAGATGTTACCGTCGCCACCACCAGAAGGTCTACCCCGACCATAGAGAGCAGGGGATAGGTGAGATCTCATCTCTATGAAGTTGAGGCTTACAATCATGGCACTCCGGAGATGGTACCAGGTACGATCTGTGTCTACTCCACCTTAGTTCTAATACTTATAGACACAGGTGTCAGTCATTATTTTATTTCCACTTCCCTCGTTCGAAGCTTGGAGATTCTGATGGAGCCATTGGCTTGATCCTTATGGATAGAGACTCCTACGGAAGGAGATTCGATGATTGCACACTAATGTAGACAGTGCAAGCTTACACTAGGAAGCGAGATCTTAAACTGGGATCTCCTAGTAGTAGCGTGGAGGCCTTACGACGTCATCTTGGGTATGGACTGGTTATCTACAGTCCATGCTCAGATTGACTGTATTAGGCACAAAGTACGATGTGCCTGCATGGATGGGACTAGGCTTACCTTCACCGGTGATAAGGGAACCTATGTAGCACAGGATGGACTTACCCGGAGGAGAGTTTAGTTGATCACACATCAGTTGGATAACCTTACCCTTAGAGCGGTTGATGTGGAGAGTCTGAGTTATCCTATAGTGGTGGACCTGTACGTGGATGTTTTTCCTAATGATGTTTTGGGTCTACCTCCTTGCAGAGAGGTGAAATTTTACATTGACTTGTACCCCAGGACGGCACTGATATCTACACCAGTGTATCGGATGGCTCCCATGGAGCTTCTCGAGTTGCAGGTACAGCTAGAGGACTTACAGGGGAAGGGATTCATCTGGCCCAGTGTTTCTCCCTGGGCAGCCCCGATTTTGTTCTCCAAGAAGGCGGATGGGAGATTGAGGCTTTGTGTTGATTATCAGAACCTGAACCAGGTGACCATGAAGAATAAGTAACCACTCTCGAGGATTGACAACCTCATTGATCAGCTGAAGGTAGCATGGTGGTTCTTGAAGATAAACCTCAGATCAGGCTATCACCAACTCATATTGTGAGACGAAGATGTCCAGAAGATGGATTTCAGATGTCGGTATGACCACTATGAGTTCTTGGTTATGCCATTCAGCATGACCAACGCTCTGGTAGTGTTCATGGGACTCATGAATAGGATCTTTCATCCATACCTTGATCTCTCTGTAGTAGTCTTCATCGATGACATTCTAATCTAATCGGCTACTAAGGAGGAGCATGCCTATCATTTTCAGGTAGTACTGGGAACACTTTGAGAGCACCAGATCTATGGTAAGCTCTCGAGGTGCCAGTTCTGGATCCAAGAGGTTCACTTTCTGGGACATGTCATATTGGAGGCTGGAGTTGTAGTGGATTCAGTGAAGATTGAGGTGGTACTTTCTTGGGAGCCACCCAAGATTGTGACGGAGGTATGAAGTTTCCTGGGTTTGGTCGGTTACTACCAGAGGTTTGTGCCAGTTTTCTCCAGAGTGACAACACCACTTTCAGTGTTGACAAAGAAGGGGCAACCCTTCATGTGGTCAGAGAGATGCTGGAATATTTTTCAGGAGCTGAGGAAGAGGTTGACTAGTGCTCCCATCTTGAGCCTTCCAGAGGAGGGTGTAGGGTATGTAGTATACTACGATGCATTAGGGACCAGACTCAGATGTGTCCTGATGTAAGATAAAGTAGTTATCGCATATGGTTCTCAACAGTTGAGATAGCACGAGAAGAACTATGATACACATGACCTGGAGTTAGAAGCAGTGGTCTTCACCTTGAAGATGTGGTGACACTATGTAATGGGTGAACGCTTTACAGTATACTCGGATCACAAGAGTCTCAGGTATATATTCTCTCAAAAGGACTTGAACCTGAGATAGAGACATTGGCTTGAGTTCCTTCAGAACTATGACTTCAAGATATTCTATACTCCTAGGAAGGGAAACATTGTAGCAGATGCACTCAGCATGAGATCTGGTATACAGCAGCTAGGCGAGGTGATGACGTAGCTAATCGCTTTGCAGATATCCTTTGTGGATAGAGATGGATCAGTTTTTCTTCAGTCTCTTACAGTCACTTCCCCACTTCTTCAGCAAGTCAGGGAGGCACAGCATGGGGATGCTGACTGCGAGACTCGACGTGTTCAGATATCCACAAGGCAGGAACCTGGTGGATTTTTTGATGTTGGGGAGTGCGTCATCCTCTTTAGAGGATGTACCATGGTACCAGTGTTACTTCGGGAGGAAGTGATGAGGGAGTTTCACACATCCCCTCTAGCGGTATATTCAGAAGTGGAAAAGATGTAATAGGACCTCCGACGATAGCACTGGTGGCCAGGAATGAAGAAAGTAGTAGTAGAGTTTGTCTCTCAGTGCCTCACTTGTCAGCAATTGAAGGTGGAGCATCAGGTACCAACAGGCTTGGTTCAACCTTTAGAGGTCTCAGAGTGGAAGTGGGATGGTATATCCATGGACTTCATGATAGTACTTCCACATACATCCAGGGGTCATGATTCTATCTATGTGATCATCAACCAACTCACCAAGTCGGCCCACTTCCTACCGATCAGAGAGAAGGGTTAAGTAGAGAGCTTGGGATGCCTCTAGGTGCAAGAGATTGTGAGGATACATGGAGTACCCTCGATGATTGTCTCCGATCGTGATACATGTTTTACTTCTCGGCTATGGAAGGGATTGTAAGAGGCTTTCGAGATGCATCTTCGTTTGAGCATCGCCTTCCATCCTTAAACGGATGGCCATACTGAGTGGACCATTCAGAGTCTCGAGGACAAGTTACGTGCTTGCATCCTTGACTTTGGTCACAGCTGGGAGGTTCACTTTACTTTGGTGGAGTTTGCATACAAAAACAGTTATCACTCCACCATTAGGATGTCACCTTTTGAGGCATTGTACGGGCGACCTTGCAGATCACCTTTGTGTTGGACTGACCCAGTGGAGTCAACACTAGTGGGACCAGAGATGGTATGGGCTACCACAGAGAAGGTGCAGATCATCCAGAAGCATATGAAGACTGCACAGAGCAAGCAGAAGTCATATGTCGATAGGAGACAGAGACCTCTGGAGTTCGAGGATGGTGACCACGTCTTTCTACGAGTCTCACCCCGACGAGGTTTGCGGAGATTTGGCCAAGGCAGCAAGTTATCTCTGAGATTCATCAGACCCTTCTAGGTCCTCAGTAGAGTTGGCGAGTTGTCTTACCACTTAGCTCTTCCAACTCAGTTGCACCAGGTGCACGACGTCTTCCACATATCCTAGCTGAGGAGATACGTGCATGACCCTTCTCACATCATCGGCCATAGAGATATGAACGTCGACGATGGGGCGACTTTTACAGAGGTTACAGTATAGATTGCGGATCAATAGGAGCGGTTCCTTCATAGACGGTCGATACCTCTGGTGCATGTTTGCTGGCATCACGGGAACCAACATGAGAGCACATGGGAGTGGGAGTCTCAGATTCATCCTCAGTACCCCCACTTGTTTTCCTAGTTTTAGTTATGCCTTATGGGGATGAAAAGCCCTGAGGTGGGGAGAATATAAAGACCCGTAAATTCTATGTAAAATTTTTCTTTGTTAAATGGAAATTTTACAAGTCTACGACAATTAACGGCACGTGATTTCGAGGCCCAGAGTGCCTGGAATGAATTTCTGAACTTTTTTTTCAGGTACATTCAGTAAACGTGCGAGCGGGTTTTCCTAAATTTTGAACCAATGCTCGGAATTAAAATGTAAGGACATCGTTGAACTCGCAGCACTGGTATTCACTTAAGAAAACCTTCACCTCAACCATAGTGGGTCGAGAGTGAAAGATAGAATTTGGGTTTTTTGTGGAGGAATAAAATAAAAATAAAGTTGTGTAGATTTTATTTTTATTTTATTTTTAAACTCCATGTGGAAGTTTCACAGGTGGGGACCACCTAAATTAACCTCCCATGAGAGGTTATGGTGGTGGGGACCACCTGAGCCTAATCTCCCATGAGAGGTTATGGTATTGGAGACCACCCGAGGCTTAAACCTATTGAACTCCCCTCTTAATGAGGGAGAAACCTCTCAACTCCCTATTTAATGTGAAGGAGCCTCTTGAGCTTCCTCCACATTAATTATGCCAATGCCATACATTAATTTTTACAACATGTGTGTGTGTGTGCCAACATAATTTCATCTTAAGTTAAATTATATTGGCACCTCTTTCTTTTGGTGGGAAAAGGAGAAGGAGATAACTCTTCGGAGAATCATGGAGAATCCCATCCTCCAATGAAGAATGATCTCGCCAAAGAAGAATTCCATCGACTGTGAAGAACCAACGAATGATCCCGGGACCGGAGGCGTGTGGTGAGCGCGACGAACGTCGATATCTTCGACTTCCTCCAATGTGGGATGTCTTCATCTACGTCCGTACTTTCTTCTTATGCCAACGTCAACGAACAATCCAAGGTAGGGGGTTATTATTAAATTCTTGAATTTTCTTGATTAATTTCCTCATTCTTGAAAAGCATGGAAAATGTGGATCAATCAAAATGAGTTGATCCACGATTCGTATTAAATTGAAAAGTTTTTAATTCTTGACTCCTGATTTTTGTTGAGCCGCTTGCTACCGCTCAAACGCGGAGGGTGCGGGCCAAACAAACATGGCCTGACCCCTCTGTCATTCTTCCTTATTGTGTTCTTTATGATTGAAGAAAGTGGCTTACACCACGAAGATGAATGAAGAGAGAGGTCGGCTAAACTGGCTTCTGATGAAGGCATGGTGCCCTACCGTCCCACGGCTCCACTGCTTCGCACCGTCTGTATCCAAGTCATCGTCGCTGGGCCGAGCTGCCGCCACCGTCCGAGCAACCACTGGACCGAGCCACCACCGCCGCCCAAGTCACCACCGCTTTCTGGGCCAAGCCATCTTCTGAGTCGTCGTCGCCGCCATCCGGGCCGAGCTACCACCGCCATCGTCTGGGTCGAGTCGCCACCGCCGTCCGGGCCAAGCCGCTGCCTGAGCCACCACCGCCCTTCCGACCGAACCGCCCTGGCCGAGCCGCCCTGCGGCTTCGTTCCCTTACGGAAACCCCCACCCGATCCACTCCACGGCCTCGCGCCCTCCCAGAACCCTCCACGGCCTCACGGCCACCCACGACCCCTCGCAGCCTGTCGGGCCGGACCCAGCAGGCTGGGCCACCCAGTGGGTCGGGCCGAACCCAATGGGCTGGGCCGCCCAGTGGGCCGACCCAAACCCAGCGGGTCAGGCCAGGTCGACCCGAACCGGGTCGGACCAGGCCGGGTCGGGCCGGGTCAGTTCGACTGGGTCGGACTGGACCTAGACCCACTACGACTCATTTACGCTCTTTTGGCCATAACTTTGGCACCGAACATCCATTTGACAAACCATCAGCGGTGCGGGAAATCTTGGAGCGAGATTGTCCCTTTGAGTATAACCCACTGGAGATTTGGATAAATTTGTTAAATGGTCGGGTTGGATCGAGCACGAATACAACCAGGCCCTCGGGACTAAAAGGCTAATAACTCATAGACCAGGCGTCCGATTGACGCACCGTCTTTTACGTTGAGACCCCTATGACGTGGCAAACCTTTTAGATATTTCTTCGTGGGACATAATGGCAATTGGAGAATCGACCGGTGGTATGGGGAGCAGACTCTTCCGGAGACAAGCAAGCCTAGTGCGGAAACCCAGTAGCTATCTATGACAATAAGAGTGTTATCCTAGCGATCTGGTATGGGTCATCTCCTAGCGATCATGTGTGGGTCAGATCCAGTAATCCTGTGTGGGTCAGCTCCTAGAGATTCTGTGTAGGTTAGCAGCAGAGCCTCTTAACGGAGTAAGATGGTTTAGTAGTTATAACTAATCATCTCTACTTTTGTACCTAAGTTATACCTGGTATGAGCTGAGTCAGAACTTATGTGTTCCTTCATGATTGATATGGATTACTTGATAACTTAGGTATATGTATGGGCATATACCTGAATAGGGTGATTTTTTGTTTTCATGATTTTTGGTTTATCCTTTGTGGATTTTGTGAGACTTTGAGGGTCTCGGGGTCTCTACTGAGTATCATTATACTCACCCTTACATGGGCTATGCCTGCACCTTATTGTGTTGGATGCAGACAATGGATAGCACTGACTAAGGCTGAGAATACCAGGACTGGACGGTGCCTAGAGATGGACCATATGGCGTGTCAGTACATAGAGGAGACGGGTGGACGTGGAGTGCTGAGGAGGTGATCTATACCTACCCTCCAGGTAGGAACCTCGGAGGAGGACCCAGTAGCTATTTTTCTCTTTATTCAGTTGTATTGTATTTCAGTTTTACTTGTACTATTTCTGTTGGGATTGTATTCTGGCCACTTTTTACTTTCAACACTCTATTTTCTATACAGTTGACTTGCATTTTTATCTTGTTGTGTGCTTGGTTGTGTGTGTTTATAGGTTATAAAGGCAATTCCTTCCCAGTTTTAGGGAATACGCCTTTGGTGCTAGTCGCCAGCCCCTAGCCTATGGAAGGCGGGCTTGGGGTTAGTCACAGCACGAGCCCCAGGGGATCGGTCATGATAGTATCCTGAAGAAAAAGTGTTCAAGAAGTTCATCCTTGGTAAAGTTGTGAAAATTTTCCAATATGGATAGTCATGATAAAAAATATTCATTTTAGTGTATTATCCATATTGGATCTTATTTAAATCCATTCTTGATTATATCCACCACTATGAAGATGATAAGAATTGTTTCCCTTTAGGGGGGACAAATAAAGAAGATACTAGAATTATTATTTCAATTGGTACTAAATCTGGTTATTCTAGAAACTACTTGAAGATTATGTCATTGTAAAATGTATGTATCTATCAATCTACCATCCTTGGTTTTCAAAAATAATAAAAAATTTATAAATGGGGATAAATTGGATTAATCAATGGAATAAGGAATTTGGAAGTTCCCCAATTCCACTTATCCAACTTATTACACTTGAATGTTTTTTATCTATTTTTTTAGGTGAGTTTAGGAGTTTCAGGTTGATTGTTCTTAAAAAGTTTCATATCACATTTAGTATCTTCATTCTGGAATTAAATTGGAAAATCCTTGAAGACAATTATTTGGGTTCTCATTTCATAAGGTATCATTATCCTTTGGTAAAGGATAGATTTGTTGTATAAATCAGATCCTCTTTTTTTTACACTGATCATAGCTCAAGTAGACTTAGAGTGAAATGATGGATGAAAAATTACTTAAGTATGGACTAACACCCTTTTACCATGAACTTTGTATTTATTCTCGGTAAGGGGAATATAAAGTTAAATTAAAATTTTAAAATCAAAGTGGAAACAAAATAAAATGGTTCCACATATTGAAACATTCATTTAGAAAAAACTTAGAAGGTATTTTCAACAAATACAAAGGAGCGGATTGAAGATACCACTTTATGTATGGATTATATTTATTTTCAAATGATTGAAATTAGTTTCAATGTTCATCAGTGAGATGGTAATATCTCAGTGATGTCAATAAGATGAAGTAATTTCAAAGTTAATAGATCTTGGGTGAAGTGATCAATTCTTAACATTCCAAGAAACATTTGTTTAATACTCTGAGTTTCATGGTGATGCCTAGAGAATTATTATGGATTCCTTAGGTGACATTGGATTCCATGGTTGAATAATTCTCCTAGTAACTCTGGCGATTAGTGAACTGATCCTCATGAAAAATACATGTATCAAAGGTGATACATTGTTTACAACAAATAAGAAAGTGGTTTTGATGTTAAGAAGCTCTTTATAATTTGTATTCCAAAATGAATAGAGGAAGATCATTTGAATAATGTCATGAAATATGTCATTATTTCATGAGAACCATGAAAGAGCTAAATTGAAGAATATATTGATTCTGGTTTTTATGAAGAAGCTTAAAGAAGATGCAAAATATTATTTTTCATTCTAGAGAACCATGAAATATTATTATTATTGCATAAAGGGCTATTTGAAGGAATGAATGAAAATTCAAGAAGAATAAGATGATGATGATGGTGGTTATATACAATTTAAAGATTAAATTATAGTATATACTTAATTTTTACTAAGTAATTATTTGGGGGTTTTATTAAAAAACATGACCAACCAAACTTGGAATCCAAGACAACCTCAACCAAGGAACATGTGGGACCCACATCTCAACCACACCCTAGGTGGTCAACTCAACCACCTATAATAGAAGCAGATGAGAATGAGTGATGTGTATAATCCCTCCATTGGACCTATGTATATGGCTCATAGTGTGCACAGTGGAGTTCGCACATAGGTTGAGCCTAAATACCATAGGTAAGAGCCCATGGACCACATGTATCATGGACCATGTGGGCATGCAATGGAGTGTCATCCAGGTGTCGACCCTAGTGCTGGCTTGAAGCAATGGTGATAATTCATTGGATTATAAATAGGAGGGATGAAGCATATGGATTTCGATGTGGGATGGTATTTGAGTGGTATTGTTCATGCATTTAAAAACATCTGTACATAACGCGAGTTGCCTGATAAAATAGATTTTCATTGTCTGATCCTTTCATGCTCATGTATTTAAATAATCCATGAATTTTTTAAATAAAACCTTTTTCTTCCTCCTACCATCTCTCAACAATACCACCTATCCACTAGAGAAGTTTTCGAAACCACCATCGACTGAACCCGAGGCCACCATGATTAACTAGAGGTCAAAATAATGAGATGAACTTGATCTAAGAATCAGGAAAAAAAAATTGTGTGATTTAATATGGAGATTCCTTTGATGAACTGCAAATGAAGTTTCAGGATTCCATTTAAGCTCAGGTGTTAGAGAAGATGAGTTGCATGTGATCTTCATCACATGCATGTGATCTATTCACTAAAAAGGAGAATACCAATCGCAAAGTAAGGAATCCATGTTATTTAGTGTCATTTAAACTCATGATGAATAATTCAAATATGAGATATTTGGATATATTAATATCATTCTTCACACAGCATATTTTATAGGGATTCAAGTTGGAAGATACACGAACCATAGGTGGTGATACTTGCCTATAAAATGAGAGGCACTGAGATAAAGCATGTTGCTTCCAATAACATAATATTTGAGTGATCTTGTTTTCTAAAAAATAGAGAATCTATATATTTCTTGTAATGTGAAGAAGGCAAGGTTTTGTGAGCCTTCAAGTCTTAGTGAAGAAGGGGAGTCCCATGAAATGTTTTCTTCTATGAATAAGATTTGTGACCAACTGATATGAAACTCACACACTCAAGTGTTTCACAAAGATAGAATTATCACACACTTCAAAAAGAATAATAAGCATTATAGACGCACAACTGGTGTGTATTCACCCTCTTCATGCTTCATGGAGATATCTGATACTGCAAGATAGTTATTGAGTTGAGTACTCACACTATGCTTCGAAAATTATTGGTTTCATGAAGTTATCTATGTGCATGAAGCTCCTTGGAGACACATAGGACTCATATATGTCACATATATTGCTTATCTATGCAAAGAAGAAGAATTATTGTACACTTATGATCAAACTTCCATTAAGTTATGTTTTGGTGTGCATAAATAAGTTGAACAGTGAGCTATAACCATTTGAATTTTCATAAAGAAACCCAAATCACATCACTCTTTGTTCATGGTTGCACCAAAGTGAATAATAATAATATCACATGCATATGAACATGAAGAAATAATTGAGGTAGTGTGTGAAACTATGTGATTAATTAAATGGTGTGCATGTATTCATGCATACGTGAATACACAGGATGAAAAAGAATGAATAACAAAAACACATAAATGAACAAAAAATATGTGTGTTAAGTTTTATTCAAAGCACTTGCATCATGCTTATGTATGAAGTAAATTTTGAATAAACAAGTTTGTAATTCAAGAAGATAATGGTTTTAATGTGTGCAATTTCATCCTTGAAATTATGGTACAGTCTAATAAAAAAAATATCTACTGAAATAAGAAGAATAGTGAAGAACTAATACAAAACAAGTGTTGATATTGTGTATCAAAGAAATAAAATTTGACACTAGTGAATTATTATATATTGTTGTTTTTCAAATATTAGTGTCCAATATATATTCATATGATTATTATTTAGGAAAAAATAATTGTGATGGTGCTAATTTTATTTGATCTTTCAATGTTTCAATAATCACAAAGAAGTTTGTGATTCTATCAAGAAGAAGGAGAAGAAGATTCAGTGGAGTCTATTTTTCACTGAAGACATCAAGTCACTACTCTGCACAATTGAATATATTTTTGTGTCACAGATCAAAGGGAGAATAGAAAGTGATTAGAAAATTTGATATCATCTGACTGACATTTGGGTCAAGGATAATTAGGTTCATTAGTTCACAACACATTCATATTATTGTGACTGAAGTTAGAAGTATAAGAAGTGTAGCTTTCTATTGGTTGTTGTGAAGAAGTAATAGGTTTTTCTTGTTAGCTGTTGTGAAAGTAACTAAGTGAATAAGAAGGTATTGGAAGAACTAAGAAACATTGTGACATCCAACATTAGTCTCAATAGGTTTAAGACTTTATTGTTGTTTCAAATAACCTTAACAAGAAGAATATTGTCTTCATAGGCAGTATAAATATCCATCATAATGCTATAAAATATTCACTATCATTTGACTATAATGAAATTAAAGTGAAAGGGTATTTCCTACTTACTATAACCACATTCAAGGGATTAATTTCTAGTGATTGTGTGGTTAGGGTCATTTCCAGACCATGCCAAGGACTAGATACTCTTATTGAGTAGTGAACCTTGTAAAAACATCATGTGCTATTATTTACTGATTTCATATACTTTCATTAAATATGAAAAAGAGAACAATAGAATTGAGATCCTAATAGGTATAAGAGGTAAAGGGATAAAAAGTTTTGAGTGGTTTAAAAAGTCCCCAACATTGATTCACCCCCACCCCCTCTTAGTGTTAGTCATATTCTAAACTATTCCTTTCAATTAATTCATGATATTCCACTATAATTAACCATTACTCGGCATTTGAGCTCACCCTTATTTTGTTTTCTTTCCCCAAGATATGAATATGAATTCTTGGAATGAGTTTCAAGGATGTTGATATTTTACTTTTGTTTTTCTTTATTTTCTTTTCCTAATGTAAAATTAGTATCATGCATGTATCTATCTTTTCAAAACTAATAAAGCAATTGATCATTCAGGATTAGACCCATTGTATCTATGCCAATTTAATAAAGTAAGGCATAGACTTCTGACTTCGGGGGTCAGGGTCATTATAACTTTCCAATCATTCCAAGGTTTAAGAACCTATATAGAAGTGAGGATACTATAAGGTAATTGACATGGCAAATAGATGCATGAATTCAAGATGAGAAACACCATCACCCAATAGACTATCCTCAATGGAATAAAATTGAACAAGAGTTTCCTAAATTTGGAAATGGTCTGAGAAATCTCCATCCTAAATAATCTATATATGGAGTTAATCCTTTTGGTGTAAAAAGTACCACTCATGGTACATGTCCATTTATTTTTGTAAATTATAACTATCCATTGTGGTTATGTATAAAGAAAAAATACATTATATTGCCTCTATTTATATCAATACCAAAACAACCAGGTAATGGTATTGATTTTTATTTAGATCAATTGATCAAAGGCCTAAAATTAATGTTGAATTCAAGTTTCATATTATATGATTATTATATAAATGAATATTTCATACTAAGATCCAAATTTTATAGGATGATAAACAAATTTCCTACTTATGGAAAATTTTCAGGATATAACATAAAGGAATTATAGGGTGATACATTTTTAAAGAAGTTACACACTCAGTTAGGTTTAAATATTCCTATAATATTGTGTTTCTAGGAAAACTCAAATTTTTACCCTGATGACATAAATATCAATCTTGGATAACATCATTCGATGGGAATTCAAAAGAAGGTACAAAATCATGTCTACTAATAGGTAGTCAATTTTTTTAGAAAGTAAATGATATGGTTACCATTTTTAGTTAAACTTTTTCAAAAAAACCTTACAAAAACCAATTAGAAAAATATATTGGTTTTTTTAATTACCATACTAGAAATATTTTTATATCAAAAAATTTCTTGATGTCATGTGCATAGAAAAAAAATATGTTATAGTTTCATTGACACATTACTAAATTAACCTGAACAAACGAAGGATGGTATTAAGGCTAGGTTATACATGATTGTCCTAGGGATATAAGGGAATATTTGAAACCAGTAAAGGGTGAAAGGAATACATTTCTTCCTTCAACAGCTTACACTCTTTCCAATAAAGAGGGGTATTCGTTTTGTAACTTCTTAAATGTTGTAAATGTTCCAAATGGGTATTCATCAAATATCATGAATATTGTTTCAATGACAAATTTAAAGTTAAAGGACCTAAAATCACATTACTTCTATGTTTTTTTGTAAGATTTAATATCTATAGATTTACGTTGCATTCTATCTAAAAAATGTTTGACACACATTAACCAATATTTGTTTCTTTTTCAAAGTTATATGTTGTAAAGTTAGAGACCCAGTGAACTTTACAACTATATAAAAGGAAATTATTATCATATTAAGTTAATTGGAGATGTTCGTCCCACTATCATTATTTGAAATAATGGTTCACTTGGTTAGAGATATTTTGTTATGTGGTCTTGTACATTATAGATGGATGTTCCCCATTGAATATAATATGACGATTTTAAAATGGTATGTCAAAAATAAAAGTCATATAAAAGGTTGTATTTCAAATTGATATATTTTTTAGGAATTCAATGAATCCTATATATACTACTTGACTAATGTGGATTGAATTTGTCTCTTAAAATCTCATTATAATGGTCTCCTTGTATATAAAGAAATTTTTGGAACAAATGTTGTCATAATTACCATTGTTGAGTGGGAGCATTCTCACCTTTACATTTTACATAACAGTTTAGTGTTTCTTCCATATGTTGAAACCCATAAAGTAATTCTTAGGCATTTTAATACATCAAGGGATGAAAGTTGGATATTAAATATACATAATTGATAGTTTATACAATATTTTTTAGACCATATTTTTAAGGATTCATCTGTAAATCTAAATTCAATTTCAAAAATGATTTTAATGGTTATATAGGGGAATAAGTGTGAATATATCATCTTAAAATGGTAATGTAATTAATGGTTATATGTTTTATTCAAAGGAACATTATGAACACAGTACCATGAAAAATAGTGGAGTTTATCTTTTGGAGGAATTAATGCATGTATTTGGTACTAAGGATAGAAATCCAATTTGAATATGTTATACCTTTTCATCATCAAAAATATATGCGAGTTAAATTATACAAAATTATAAGTATTTATTTTTTAATGAAAATGATTTCATAACATTTTTTTATTTAAAATTGATGAATTGGAATTCATGAAAGTGGATTTAAGTAAGGAAGGTTACAATGAAAAACTTTTCATAATTTCATAATAGATAGTAAAATTATTTTATGTCATAGATCCTATAAACAAAAGGTGTCCAATTGTTAAATTATCAACTAAAACCACTATAGGGTCAGATATCGATTCAATTGAGGATGAACCTTTAATTGGGACATTGAAATCATTTCATGATAGTCCCAATGTAGATGAGGTATTGTATGTTAGAGGGAACTATAAGGGGGGATTTAAATACTTGATAAAGGGGTCAAATTCCTTAAAAAATTGAAGAAAAATGTTTAATAGTCAGGTTAAGGTTTTTTAATATATATTGTGCTACCCAATAATATTATATGTACACTACTGCATTTACATAATATAAATTAAATGTTTAGTTACTTATATGGATAATGGATTGTCCACATGTTGATGTCCCAAATCTTAAGGAATAATAAGTTTATACACGTGTTGATGCTCTCGATCCATAGGAACAATAGGTTTCTCTGCATGTTGATGATCTTAATCTGTAGGAAAAATTGATTTCTCCACATGTTGATTCTACTAATACTAAGGAACAACATATTGAAAATATTTAAACTAAGGAAATGGTAGAAGTTGAATAGCTTATGTATGAGAAAAACCAAGAGTTTTATAGTTCAATAGTCATCAAAAAATTATTAAGGTGGGAAGAAAAGGTATAAAATTTAAGTTTGGATGGAATGTACATGACCATCCTGTTAACCCCAACAAGTCCATTTTCATTAGTTATATTGAGATCACCACTTGAATGCACATGTCTATTGATGTAAATACATGGATTAGTTTTTTTCATGTGTTGAAAACACTAATCTTAGAAGAGATTAGGGTACTATTATGATATACTTTCTCTATTTTACTAAAAAATAAAATAATGAAACATTGATTTACTCTTCATTATCCCTTGTAGAGTGAATTCATATTAGAGTAATGTCGAATGAAATTTTCATTAAATTTTACAAAAAAATCATCATAGATCCTTTCATAAAATTATTACAAATCATCATCTTAGGTATATTTAATTGAAAGTGAATCCCCATCCACCATGGATATATACACACATGATAAACCAAAAAACATGGAATGCTTTTATCAGTCCTCATGAGGAGGCATCATTTCAGGTACATTATAATTGGTAATATTTTACTTAGTAATACATGTATTAATCACTTTGAATAATAATTTTTAATTTATAAAATAGAAACTCAGTATTGAAATTAAGAAGTGTACATAAAAACTAATGTACCACTATTATAAAGAAAGGATGGGTCACTTAAAAAATTATATATTTTAAATATATAGTAATACTTTTATATGGAATAAAACGATAGCATAATTAGGTTACTCTGTTTATATTTATATTTCTAAATCAAAAATCAAATCCACTTCCATTCCATGTCATGTGTTATAGAAGGAGGATTGTCTAAATAAAGAGGAAATGCTAGTAGATGAAAACACACAAAGATTATGGTAATCATGTGTAAGTATGGCATAATTACAATAAAATCTACTTTAAATCGGTATTACATAAAAATGAATACTTATATTACTATATTTTTATCCAATTTAGATATAAGAATAATCATAAACTGCACCTGATGAATATCTACTTTTAATGGTCTTGAAGTGACCAGAACAATATATCTGCATTGAGGTTTGTATTTTGGATTGTTTCCTCGAACATATTTTGAAAGATAAAAGGCATTGGGGTATATTGATTATAGAAAAAAATACATGGAAGAACAGATAAATTCTCAAAATAAAAAAGTTAGTTGGTAGTATGATTTGATATAATAGTAAATGTTAAGGCACCAAGAAGAAAAAATAACAACTCAAAATTTATCACGTAAAGAACCACTCCCCCTAGATTTAACAATAACCATTCCACTCAAAGGCCTATATTACATGAGGTAATCAATTTTTTCTTAATAGTTTCTACTAAATTTGTATCAAACAACTATTGATAACTTTATTATAATAAAATTTTATAGGGTAAAATTTATTGTAATTTAAATCTATCAGCACCCACTCATATCCTTATTGTGAGGGGTACAATGTACAATATCAAAGTTTATATTCTATACAATAAAGAGCTTCCTAAAGATCATGTGATGGTGGGGATTCACATAGCTCATGATCCAAACATTAATCTACTCATTATGCTTAATGATCAAGATGTTCACATGGTCTAACTTGTTATTGTAACTTTCATAACATGGTCATTTAATATTATAAAAATACATGATGATAACAAGGTATGTACTTTATAATTTATTTTTTATGAAAATACTTTAACAAATAATGAAAAAATGGTTTAATTGAGGGATGTTATTAGAGATAAAGAAAAGTAATGGGAAATGAAAGGTCAAATAAAAAATCTAAAGGATCGACCAATAATTCTAAAATACCTTTTGATAGTACCTTTACCCCACCAATTCAACTTTTTTATTTACTAATATTACAATTTCATATGGATAAAACATTTAAAGATAATAATATAAACTTTTTTGATTTTGAATAACAAATACATGAAGAGTAAATTGCATAAAATATTGGTCTTGATAATGTATATTAAATTATCAAGCATGGATGGTTGGGATTCTTGGTTGTAAATGTATACATTAGGTGCACTTTCATAATCTATTTTTCCAATAGATGGTCTACTATGTTAATTATAGTTAAATACTATTCTTATTTTTATAGGTGTATATATCAATAATATGTAAAGGGAAAACCCTACAAACAAAAATTTGGACTCCTTATCCATCACATCTCTTTTACATAAAAATAATCATTAGAAGGAAAGGAAATTTCAATAATAGTGGAGAAACTAGATACATCATTTAAAAATAAACTTACAGATGACAATATATTCTTAATACCCATAATGTAAGGCTAAAACTCTATAATCTAATCATATAAAATATATTTTCATTTCATTTATTACTTATTCCTTATTATTTTTTTAAGAAGAATTAGTTTCTCATTGAAATGAATTTGGATACTCTAAAAATTTATTTTTTGGAGTCAAAGGATAGATTTCCAAAAAATCGACCACACGTGATAACCTTTATCAGTCTATAATACACTATATTCAATATTTTACAAATAAACTTCAAGTTATATATTTTATATTATGTTTTAATGGAAATTTTTTTATGATATGGGGTGTTTCAATATCATAAAAAATGGTATGGAGATGGTCCATGGAAAAAGAAGCCTATAAATTTCTACAAATGGATAAGTGTTAAAGTATATATAATAAGTTTTCACTATAAAAATAATTTTCTTATTTTTTTCAATATTTCTGCACTTTCTAAAGAAAAAAAATAAAAATTATTGTGGTTATTAAATTTTTAGATTTATAAAATATATAATATTACATTAGTAAAGTATCATTCATAGAGATTTATTTCTAATGATAATTATAATTTAATTTAAAATATTTATTAATCATTTTTATTTATATTTTTTAGTACTATTAGAACTGTCAACAGTCCACGTATTCAAAAGTGTAAGTAAATTTGTTTATAAATGAGTAGAAAGAATATATGGTGTCAAAAAATTTGCATACATAATGAAGTGGTGATTCACTATTACTTATTTAGCTAATTTTCCTATCATTTTACCTACTTATTTTTTAGTTAATCTTCCTATCATATTTATCTAATACTTTTAGTTAATTTTTATAGAGATAATGAAGACGTGACTTCATCAAGAATTTATTTTCTACAATATTTTTGTGTTATACATAGGCATAAAATTCTTAGATAAAAATCAATTCTTGATCATGTATTCGACAAGGATTATGCACTTAGGTACCATTTGTTCTCCCTATAGATCAGGTTTTTCTTTTTTTGATTTGTCTATGTTCAGTAGTGATGCAATTCATTCCCTTTAGGGTCCAAGACCTTTTAATAATATGTTTTTTAGATTATTTTTCATATTATTGATAGAAAATATATTATTTTTAATGTTTAGGAATCAATCATATGTCAATATAAGACACAATGTGGCTGGTATGACTCAAAGTGCATATTTTTATTTAAAATTGATATATTAGTTCAAAACACATGTTACATACTCAAAACCGATCAAAAAATTTCAAATTATATTTATACTTTAGTAAAATGAACCATAAGTCACTTGTGATGTGTAGGAATTAACTGCATGTCAATCTGATACACGGTGTAGCCTGTATGACTCAAAGTGCATGTTTTTAGTTTAAAATTGACATTTTATTTAAAAACATGTTTCACTTATTTTGAGAAAACACATTCATATGTTTATTATAATTTAGTAAAATAATTCATAATTAATTTTTGGAATGTGTAAATAAGCTATAACACCCCAATATTTTGTGGTATGAATAATTTCAATTAATTAAATAGCTTATAATACATACAACATTGAGTCTTTTTTAAATGACACTTGGTTATAGGAGATAGTTATAAACTAGCTAGTAAACATAATTTTTCCATCTCTATTATTTGAATTTTGAAAAAACTGACAAACACGGTTGTGTTCAGTAAGATATTTAGAGTCTGATAAAGAAAACATATTTTTTAGTGAATAGTAATGTACCCTTATGAATAGAAACATGAAAAGTAATGTACCCTTATGAATAGTAACATGACCCTTATGAATAGTAATTGACCCTTATGAATAGTAGCATGGCCCTTATGAATAGTAATTTGAATAGTAATGTACCCTTAGAAATAGTAACTTACTATTATGAATAGTAATATGAATCTTATGAATGGTATCCATACCCATGAAAGTATAAATAAATTTGGGCACCTTAAAAATGAAGATGAATATTTTATGTGTTTGTAATTTTTGATTAAATAATGATTTAAATTAAAAATTAAATTTCTCATATTTATGAATTTATTTCCTTAAAATGGAGTTCCTTTTTGGATTATACACATAAAAAAATGTTTGGATGAATTTCTGGGATTTTTATGAAATGGTTTAATTTTTGTTGAATAGTTAAAAAATACTATTTTTATAAAATACGGCATTTTTCATGACATCGTCATGAAATTATTATGATATAAAAATTTATTTAAACTATTTATTAACTAAATAATTATATGACAAGTATAATATTTTACAGAATTAATTTAGAACATGAAATGTATATTTTTCATGATAAGTATAAAAATCATTGTTAATGTCGACGAAGTGCTTGTGCAGCACTGACAAAGTCAAAATTGGTAATTTATATATAATAATTGAGTGATAAAAATTATTTTCATGGATTATTTGTTAATTATTATTTATTTTTTATGTATTTTATTATTAATTTATAATTTTATTATTATATAACATGAGTATTATCCAAATTTTTATGCAATGCTTGCACAGGGCAAGAAAAAGAAAAATAACAAATTTAAGAAGATCTCTTGTTATGTATAAGAGTAAATATACATTATAAACGAATTTAGACTTTTATTTTAAACCTAATTTATTTATTTTTATGATAGTATTTTATTTTTTTAATTTTAAATATGGAATAATTAACATTAATTCTTATGAAACACCGATGCAGTACTTGTGCAAGAATAAGAAAAATAAATAAAATGTTTTTAATTAAAATTAAAAGAATTATTAAATGACCCATATTTTGGATAAAACCTACTATATAAGTAATTTTTTACTATTATATATTTTTTATTCGATTTTGGGACACTTTGGACCCACAAGAATCACTTTAAGACCTTTAGAATATTTTATTTAAAAGTAATGTAAAGTGTTCACAGTATAAAGTTTAGTTTTTATAAAAATTTTAATGAAAATTTTTCCGTAAGTTTTATTATAAAAAAAATTATTGGAAACCTAAAAAAATTATATTTCTCATATATTTTTATTTTTATTTTTTATACAAGAAATAAATACAATAATGGCTTCCACAAAGATGATGCAGCATTAATTTAATTAATGAATAAATCAAATAAATGATATTAAAAATAATAAAATAAATATAATTTTATATTTTTAATCTAATTAACGGATTACATAGATGAATATGAAATTTATATTATATAATATAAAATTTTATTTGATTTTGAAACTTTTTTTGATGTGTTTAAAGTCTCATTTATGAATAGTTTTTATATTGAAAATATTGTTTTTCCTGAATAAAATATTGTATTAAATTATTTAAAAATACCAAAATTATTGAAAAATTCTCAAAATGATAATATTCATTCAAAAATTTAATCCCCTTTAGTTTTATGCCTTTTTTTAATTCTAAAAACCTATAATATATTTATTATAATTTAATAATTTTGATAATTCTTAAGTTACCCTCCACCTCACTTAAAAAAGGAGACTCTTTCTTTCACAAATATTAAACAAATTAAGCCTTCTTTTTTAGCCAAACTCTGCCAAATTCCATCCTACATATCCCTTAACACATTATTGTGCTTTTTTTATAATAAAAATACCACTCCCAAGAGCCTTAAGAAGGTTTTAAAAGAGATATTTTCAAGAGGTAAGATTCCTTCTTCTTCTCTTTCAAATTCTTCCTCACTTATATCTTATCCCTTAATAATATACAATGATTCATGAAAACTCTATTATCATATATATACTTTAATTTTGTTGTTTTATGGTATATTAATCATAAAATCTATTATTTTCTCCTTTTATTCTTGAATAACAAAATCGTCGTCTGTGGTTTGTTAATTAACTGCCTTTGTGGATGATGCATTTTCATTTCACTTTACCACAATCATGGGAAGTTTAAAATCACATGTAATTGTTTAAAATGACCAAAATATATATATGTTATCAATTCTGGATTATTATTTCTTTTTACAAGGAATTCCATAATAAACCGACCTTTGAAACCATGAGAAGAACATACCCTAAACAATGGGAAAATGAAATATTGTTAATAAATGGGTGGAAAATGGTATAATAAAATTATTTATGGTATTATAAAAATTAGTATAGTTATTTAATAATTTAATAACACTATTAAAACCATATTAAAAGAGGTTTGAACAAATTTTAATGAAGTTAAACCCACGGTAAGGGATGTTTTAACTCAATTTACATTCATTGAGTTAAACATCTTTGTCATTGGTTATGTTTTTCCTATAATATGTTTGAATGACCTATGATTGTTTTATATTGTATATAAACTTATTTTTTTGGGATTTATATTTGTCACAAATAATTATGTAATTGATTTTTCCTCAATATAATGATACGTTCGTTGTAAGGGATCCTCTCTCTCACTTTTGTTCAAGAATTTCCCCTATGTTGTGCCCCTTTATTTTTAATTACTAATTATGGGATATGTTTTCAAACCTCCCCCATACTTCTATTATGATATATAAATAATGATATACCCCTTTAACTCTCATTAATCCCTCACAAGAACACCTGTTACCATGCCAAAATGTTTGAAAGGGGTTTTATCATCTCACTTTCATTTCTGTGAGATTTCCATTGTTCGCCACTTATTTCTTGTATGTGGTGAATGTGTACTTCCATTTGTCATATAATATCATGATTATATTTATATTCATGTTATTCAATGATTCATTTGATGGTTATTAAGTTTTTGTCATATGATTCAATTGATTACAATATAGTAAGGGAATTTGTCTCAATTTCCATTTCATTGAGACCTTCTTGGTATTGTGCCACTAATATTTATTATGTGGTTCATCTAATTCAAATTTGAGATCATTTTTTATTTTAAATTGTAAATATATATCCATATTCTGGCTTCATGGATATGATTATTGTCTTAAGCTCTATACCCTTTTACATACGGTGTTATTTGGAATGTGTTTTAGATATGGAAATATTGATGAATCTGTATTCTCTACTCTATACGGATATTGAGAATGAATGTTTTGATTGTATTAAATCTATGTATAAAGAATGATTTGGACTTGTAGAGGTGGTTGGGGCCCACTATATCCCTTGGATGCATCGACAGGTATCATGAGACAAATCAATTAGCGACAAACCCTTTGAGTTAGTTTCTAAAAAACAAACGGGTTTCTACCCACAGAGCTAAATTGTTTCGACGATATTGTGGTATCATGTGCTAGATACATGATGTCTAATTAATAAGAATTTATCTTTACTAATTTTTAGTTATTACTATCCATGAGGTTTTCACTATGACAAAATCTATGGATGCAGTTTCATACTCAGTTTATTAATGGTGTGTGTTTTCCATTTATTCAATATGCCTTTTTTATGATTCACTTATTATTGATTCATGATTCCACTACTTGTAACCCTTACTAAGCATTTTATCTCACCCCTTTCATTTTTTTAACTTCAATAGGTTATGAAGAGGAGATCATATATTGAGTTTCTATGGATGCAGTTTTTAATTTTTGTTATGTATTGTAATTTTTTACCTTTCCTAATGTAATTTGAGTTACATATATGTATCTAGTTTCTTCAAGACTAATAAACTGATCATTCCTTTGGGATTTCATTCCTCTTAATCATTCCAATGTAATAAGTAATTTACCAAATTCAGTCTAGAGTGGTCAGGGTGTTACATAAGCCACACACCAATATGATACATGGTGTGATTCTTTAGACCTCCGTAGTCCTTTTTGTGTATTTTCTTCTTCTCTTAATAAAAATTTACTATGGATGGATGGATACATGGTGTGACTGGTATGACTCAAAGTGTGTTTCTTCAGTTTAAAAATGAAATTTTTGTTAAAAATGTGTATCACTCACTGAAAAACATGAAAACAGACTTATATTGTCCTAATAACTTATAAAAATTATTCATAAGTCATTTTTAATGTATAGGAATCAGTCTCACGTCAATGTAACATGTGGTATGTCCGTTATGGATCAAAGTACATATTTTCAGTTTAAAATTGACATTTTAGTTCAAAACACATGTGACATACACAAAATTGATAAAAAATTTCAAAATTTATTAATACTTTATAAAAATGAACCTCGAGTTATTTTTTATGTATATAAATCAACCGCACATCAATCTGACAAATTGTGTGGACAGTATGACTCAAAGTGTGTGTTTTTAGTTTAAAAATTATATTTTAGTTAAAAACATTTTTAACCCACTAAAAACCAAGTAAAAAAAATCATATTTTTTTAATACTTTAGAAAAACAATCCATAATCCATTTATGACTTGTAGTAATTTTTTACACCTCAATCTGATACACAGTGTGACCGATATGACTTGAAGTGTGTGTTTTTAGTTTCAAAGTGACATTTTAGTTAAAAACATATGTCACTCATTAAAAACTAATAAAATTAACTCAAATAGTATTTATACTTTAATAAAACTATCCTTAATTCATCTGTTACATATAGGAATCATTTTCACATCAATCTTATACATGATGTGAATGGTATGATTCAATGTGCGTGTTTTCAATTTAAAAATGTTATTTTAGTTTAAAATCTATTCAACTCGCTGAAAATCAATCAAACATGCTTATTGTCACGAACCAGGTCGGGTTGCCATCCGACCCGGCACCTGACCCAGTCCGCGGCAAGGCCCGAAGGGCATTCCCGATCCCCACGGGCTGGCACAAGTGCCCGGGTATCAAGATTAACCTGTGGGAATGGTTTACCCGAAATGGTATACACAAACACTAACAAGATAATAAAAATGAAACTAGGAATCGACAACCAAAGAGACCATAAAACTGAAATCAAAATTCAAAGGTGTACAACTAGAACCAATGTCCAAAAAAACGACAACAAAAGAGACTAAAACTATAACTCAAACCTCCAAGCGAAAAGAGTGGCGTAGCATCCACACGCCACAACACCAACCTGCATGAGAAGGCCACCAACAACTCGGACCACCATCGCCGAGCACGATGTCACAACCTGGAATACACAAGAAACAAAGTCTACATACACCCGAAGGTGTATGCAGGGTGTGAGCGAAAGACCCAGTAGGACGGCACCCAATAAAAAGGTTTCATGCCACAACATCAAAAGGACAATTTAATGTGCTTATTCAAGTTATACTTTTGAAATGATTTTAAAGAAAACATTTACAAACCAAATGCTAAAGGAAAACACTAAAAAGAACTCATTTCACAAACACGATTTTAAAGAGGAAGAGGAAGGTTCATTATGGGCACACACACACACACACATACTCACACACACACACAACACACACACACACACACACACACACACACACACACACACACACACACATACACTCACACACACACACACACACACACAAGTGGTCCTCCATATGACGACGGAAGGCACCATGCCATCGATGGTAGAACACTATGGGTAAATCCCCTAAGGATCATCTAGCTCGATTGGGACCCTAGAACCTCGTGTCTCGGTGAAACGTGGCTTAGAAGGCCACAACCCTCAGAAAATGTGGCTTAGAAGGCCACGACCCTCAGAATACATGGCTTAGAAGGCCATGACCCTCAGATATCATATGTTTAGTTAGTGTTGCAATCGTCAATCCAGCTAAGTGAAACAGGGAAGACACCCATCTGGTTCACTAGCGCATTGGTTCTAGTCCGGCCACCTAGATACCCAGGGTTTTCCCATGTGCTCAATCAAGTTTCACATTCACATAGTATATTTCTTTCTCATATCGTAGACCAAACAAGATATTGCACACAAAAGTCACCATTTGCATACCAAAGCACTATTTCAAATACACACGCACACGACATGTCTCATTTTATAAAAATACACCACTTTAAAAATGAACGCATATTCAACTCCTACAAAGCACCACTTTAGCATCATATAAATGTACCAATAAATCATTTGAGTTATTATTGAAATCATTTCAAGAAAACCCAAGAAGTCTTTACACCAAAAACAGCTTGATTTTATATAGAGGCGTCACTTTAAAACTTGATACACGAGGTGACCATGTCAAAACTTGTTTTCCATTATTCAAACAATTTTTCATTCCAACTTAAAAAGTACACAACAAGGAAAACACACCAAAAGTGATTCATATACTTTGAAAATGTTTATTTAAAAACACAAACACCTAAAGTGACTTGAAAACACCTTTCTCACCTGCCAAACAACCCTCAAAAACCTTTCGACCATGTTTCGCACTCAAAACACCACTTAAATAAACAATTCCTCAATTTATAAAACATATCGCATGCAAAGGAAACCATTACAAAATAAATTTCACAAATTGACCCTTCTAAAACCTCATTGGCACTCTATAAACAATTATTAAACACTTCTAAAATTTTCCACAATAGGATCGAAATGGAAAATAACATAACCATTTATAAAGAGAGTGAAATTTTCATGACGCACACATGTCAAAAAAAATTTAAAATGCCTTTCGCACAACCTATTAAACACAACCAACCATTTATACAACAACACGCATATAGACAACAAAATTATACTATTTCGAAAACCCAATTTTCATCAAACGAACACGCCAAAACATTATAAACATAGATCGCATCATGCAACTAATTCATAGAACATATTAAATTAAACTAAACAAACAAATTAAATTATCTAAATGATGAAAAGGCATGGAACCACCTACCTCAATGCAGGAACGAAAGAAAAAAGATACGGTGCAATACTCCCGCTGCGCAAAGGTCGCACTGCACGGAACCGTCAAAAAGGTCCTAAAATAGTAGACCAAAAATTTTCATCGCCAACCCATCACAACATCAGCGATTTAATAATTTAACTAACAATAAAACAAATTCAATAATAATTAATTAAATTGAATAATGAATAATCAAATTTAATAGTAATTAAACAAATAGATTAACAATTAAACAAATTCAATGAACTAAATTGATAAACAATTAACATATTAAATAAAATGATTAACCAATTTAATAATAATCAAATAATTTGATTAAAAATTTTAAACACATGCGATAATAATTGAATATATTAATTAACAACTAAACAAATCAATAATAATTAAATAAAATAAAACCAACCCTTATCGCGGAATTTTCGGGATCCAACCGAGGGGCGCGCAGCGGCTGTCCGGCGAGTGCGAGCCGGGTTGCGGGGGCTGTCCAGCAGCGCGAGCGAGAGTGCGGGATGGTGAGACCGGAAGAGGGTGGGGCTGGTCGGATTTTTGGGAGGAAGAAGGGTGAGGAGAGAAAAGAAAATAAAATAAAATAAAAAGAAAAAGGGGGTAAGATGGGGTGTGTTGGGCGTGGAAGGGAGGAGAAAGGGGAGGGTGAGGCGCGCTAGAAGGGAGAGGGGAGAGGAGAAGGAGAGAATGAGAAGGAAAAAAAGAAAGGAAGAAAAAAGATATAAAAGGGGAGGGTGAGGCGTGCTGGAAGGGGAAGGGAATTGGGGTTGGGTGCGCTGGGCAAGAGGGAGGGAGAGGTGCGTCATAGGAGAAGAGAGAAAAGAAATGAGGGAGGAGAGAAGGAGAAGGGAGAAGAAAACGTGGGGGAGAGGAAAGAAAAAAAAAGAAGGGGGGTGGCGGCTAGGGTAGGGATTAGGTGGGTTAAAAAAATTAATTAAATAAAATAAAATAAAAAGAAATGAAATAATAAAGATAAAATAAAAAAATAAAAAAATGGAGAGATATAAATACATATATATATGTATATATATATATGTATATGTATACACACACAATAATAATAATTAGACTATTTTAAAATAGAAAATGATAAAAGGATTTAATAGTATAAGTTAATAATTGAAAAGTAATAAAAATACAAATAATATTTATAATAGTAAGGAAATAAGAATAAAATAAAATAAATACTCGCTTAAAATGTTAATATTAATAATACCAAGTAAGACCACCCGTGTACCGGGCAGGCCACAAGGCTTCACCTGTGCCATGCCCGTGCGTCGGGCAACGTCAAGCCCGCGTCCATTTATCAGCGCAGGTGCGTACCACTAAAATCGCGCTCAGCTCGAACTCCAACAAAACAATTTATAAAAAAGGCAATAAAACTTATGTGGTTAAAATTAAAATTAAATACATACCTCAAAGTGTAGACCAGACGTGACAATTCTCCCCACCATGAAAACTTTCCGTCCCTGGAAAGCCACAACTAGGGTTGAGGCACAAAGAAGAAATCGATACCCCACTAAAGTTCAAAGAGGATCTTCACAACCAACAAGTGAAAATCAGAAAAAGCAACGTTCTCATAAAAAGTGACTCAAATGACAATCTCAAGAAGCATGTAAAAAGACCTTCTGATATGTGTTGCTGACCCCAAAGAGCTAGAACGCCTCCAGTTGATTGATCCAGGAAAGCAAATCTCGCACCTGCGGAAACCAACCTCACAAACCAAAACACCTCAAACATCATTAAACGAAAAACACACCATTTTACTGGAACGAAGATACAAGACCAACCCACATCCAAAGAATACTTCAATAACCTACCACTAAACCATATCTAGGAACAAAACTGAATGGCCCACCACGAGAAAGCCCGATGGGGCTCTCCACTATTAAAAACTTTCTGACGCCCGAGACAAGACTAGAAAATCGACACGAGGAGGCCCGGGCGGACTCCCCACCATTAAGAACCTACTATCGCCCAAGATGTGTTTGGGAAATCGACATCGGGGGGTCCGAACGGATTCCCCACCATTAAAGAAGATTCCAACATCGATTCATTCCAGAGATATTTGTACGAGATCCAATGTGGGTCTCCCCGCCATTAGAACTAACAGCAGGTACAAAACTTTAAAAAAAAAATTCTCGATGGTGACCAAACACCCCACCACAAGGGGCGGGGATGGGGGGCTTGACTTCCGGGGTGTCAAAAGCATGACCCAAGACAAACCATCATTTCCACATTCCTAGATGATAATTATTCAGATTTGAGATAGATTTACTCAA
The DNA here is from genome assembly GCA_963277665.1 of Viscum album. NCBI lineage: Eukaryota > Viridiplantae > Streptophyta > Magnoliopsida > Santalales > Viscaceae > Viscum > Viscum album. Next base: position 602,696,987 of record OY728144.1, read on the forward strand.
CAAACCCCATAAGGACACTAAAGCGATTACATCCAGTGGATCACGACCCCCAAGACTTTAATACACGAGACGAACACTCATCCACGTGGTCACAAAAACCTTATGCAACCAGACGGCTCATTCTAATAGAACAACCATAGAAAACAATTTAAGCTGCTTTCACTTTCAACACCGATACAATCCCGGGGTTCCTGACCACGCACCAGCTTCACTCCGAGGCCTATGGCGGGAGCCCTGATGTTTGAAGCATCTCCTGCCTCGCAGTCAGGTATTGAGGACTCCAAAACGGAGCTTCTCCTTTTGGTGTCACATGCAACCACACTGCAACCGAGACAACACCAGCAAACACAACACATTACAACATCCAACTGATCATACACAGAATATTCACTAACACAAGAGCTGAAATGGTGCATGCGCATCACCCTTTGTCGCACTAAATGAGAACACGACAGCACAAAATGTCACCGAGTACGATCATTGTTGTCGAGAGAAACATTACGCTGAGAAGTACTTTAAACCGTGTCTTAAACACCACGTGATTCCTACAAACGACCATAGCAGCCTCATACGACTGGGTCTGCCAAACTAGTGGCCTAACATGAACCTTTCCTTAAACGAAACCAACAAAGGACCAAAGGTCATTTAGAATAGTGGCCTGCACCGACCACTCTAGACTGCTTCCACCTCTCCCCACCGGAATCTCCTTCACCATTTCCAAACATAACATTCAAATTAATGAGGTCAAACTTCACCCTTGACAATCGAAGAGAACTTACACTACAAGACGTTGCCGAACATGACCCTTGCAACCGATGAAAATACAACAAAGCCCTACAAGACACTGGTCAACACTGAAAATTCTGAACTGCCTTCACCCTTCCCCTCTGGATTTCCTTTTTCCGTTTCCAGGGGAAACCTTCAAGCGCAACGACGTCAAATTCCATACACTTATATTGTCTCAATATTTTTGTAAAATGGTCCATAAATCATTTTTAATGTGTTGGGATCAGTCACACGTCAATCTGACACACGGTGTGACCAGTATGACTCAAAGTGTGTGTTTTTGTTTAAAATTGATATTTTCTTTCAAAAAACACATCACATACAAAAATATTAGAAAAAATTATTTAATTGTATTTATAATTTAGGAAATGAATCTATAAATAATTTGTGATGTGTAGGAATCAACTGCATGTGAATCTAACACATGGTGTGCTCGGTATGACTCGGAGTGTGTGTTTTCCATTTAGAAGTGGCATTTTATTAATACATTATAGTGTATTTATTTTTAATTTATTTTTTTATATTATTACTAACATAAGAATTATTTTTTAATATAGTTACACTCTTATTTTATTTGAGCTATGGTGGTTTGTTTGGAAATAGTAGCATTATCAAGCTCTTTTAGAAGCGGGTCCAAAGACAACATAACAGTGTGTTTAGATTTTTTATAATAATGTTTATAATAAATTATACATACCAGTTAAATTATACATACCAATGTGTTAATGGTAATATTTTTAATCATTGTAAAGTGATTTTTCTGTATTGTGGTGTAAATTTATTTGAAATTAAATTGTATAGTTAGTTGTTGCAGTGTGCTGGAAATTTGAGCAGTGCACTGCTAAAATATGACGCTTATTGATGTTATGTACAAAACTAATAAAATATATTTTTCTCAGTGGTATAAATAGAACTGATAAAATCTCCCTACATCAGTGCTAAATAAAGCATTGGAGAAGGGTCACATTGATCGGAGCTAAAAAAAATCATTAACAAAGGGCCCACTTTATCAGCATTGATGAAGGGCACTTTTATCGAGGCTATTTATATCATTGATAAAATACATCGTCTTTTAAAGATACTTAAAAATCATTTGTTTTTTAGTGTTATTAATCACCTTTTTTCATGCTGATAAAACCTATATCTTCAGTATTCACTAATACAGATTCATGTTTATTAAGCGCTAACCTTTACCAGTGCTAAACAAAAAACACTAATAAAGAGGGAGCTTTTATCAGTGCTAACTAAAAGCACTGATAAATGTGGCATTTATTGGTGTTAAAAACATTAATAAAATGGTACTTTTTTAGTGCTGATAAAGGTACTCTTTTATTAGCGCTTTTCTTAGCACTGATAAAACTCACCACTTTAACAGCACTTAAAACCCTTGATAAAGAGAACCGTGAATAATTTAATTTATATATACATATTTATATATTTTTAGAAATAATTTATATAACAATAAGTATATATATATATATATATAAATATGATTTATAAATATGATTTATATAGCTATATTATAATAAAAAATTATTATCAATATTATTTTCATAATTTTATATATAAAAATATCAAATTTATATTAATCAATAAAAATTTATAATAATATATTTATATACATTAATTATAAAATATGTATATGAATATTTTATTTAAAAAGTTATATAAATATATAAATGAATATATACTTATTTAAATATAGTTCATATTTGAATTTATATATTTATATTCATATTAAATAATTTAAAATATACACTTGTATTTGTATGTATGTGTATACATGTGTATGTATGTGGATGTATGTGTGTGTATATGTGTGTGTGTGTGTCTGTATGTGTTGTGTGTGTGTGTTGTGTGTGTGCTTATATATATGTATGTTTGTGTATGTGTATGTTTATGTGTATGTGTATGTGTATGTGTATGTGTATGTGTATGTGTATGTGTATGTGTATGTGTATGTGTATGTGTATGTGTATGTGTATGTGTATGTGTATGTGTATGTGTATGTGTATGTGTATGTGTATGTGTATGTGTATGTGTATGTGTATGTGTATGTGTATGTGTATGTGTATGTGTATGTGTATGTGTATGTGTATGTGTGTAACACCCCGAGATTTTATGAGATATATTATTTTTAATTTCTTTGATGTCTTCTATTATACACTAAACCAAGATTGACTTTTACTATACGCAACACCGTATTAGCTTGCAGTATACGAAACACTATTCTTGGCTCGTGTTACACACAAATTCAAGTTCATTTTGTGGAAATTATTCTACGCAACATTAAGTATATATTTTGTTTAATAAGTTTTGATTATGTTATACGCAACACCAAACGGAGCTTTCACTACACACAGCCCTGACTTGGCTTGCATTACACGCAATCAAGACCTTCTTCGATAGCGTGTGTAGTACGCAATAACAAGTTTCACTAAACGAGATATTATTATAATATTATTATGAACTATCCATTATGAATAGTATTACCCACTTTTTGAAATTTTATTTTTCAAAATGGACTTCATTTTTGGATTCGGAATATCGAAATTAGCCTAGCGTGAATTTTTGGTATTTTTCTGAAAACTTTCAATTTTTGATGAATAGTGAAAACACTGGGTTACTATTTAAAAACCGACTTTTTATTTAAATAATTATTTATTTTATTTAAATTTATTTTAGGTCAAAATTGATACATAATACCTATATAAGTTCAATGTAATTCATTGGAGTCATTTTATAATAATTTTAGATATATAAAAAATTTATTGAACTCTTCACCGTCTTTTACCCACCTCCTTGAAGCATTTGTAATTGTACATAAAACTTAATTTTACCGCTTCTGTGACTTTAATTTCAAAAATATGAGATACACGGTTAATATCAAGGAGTAAAATGTGGTTCAATAAGATAAAAATATTTTTTGGTGAATAGTAACTTTTTTACTTTTATTTACCACGGTTAAAAGTAAATAGGGTAATTAAGGGTAAAAATGATATTACTATTACCCTAACACATGTCATAATTCTATTGGATAAGTGTAATTCGACCAAAAACAACCTTATTAATAAAATATTACCCTTTAGGTCCACTTGGATTAGATTAGGACATTTATTATTATTTTATTTAAAGAAGAGTTAAAATAGTTAAAATCAAAGTTTAATAACTACAACATTTTTAATATAGGGTTATAAATAAGATAAATTCGACTATAAATATTAATTAGAAATATAAAAAGATTTAATACATAATGGTATTTTATTTATAATTTTTAGACGTTAAATAATTTAATTTATTTATGACACAATGATGATGCAGTAATTACCTTATTAATGAAATATTAACATAATTGATGTTATAAATACCCAAATAAATGTAATTTGAGACTTTTTATGAATTCCACTAATTTTTTTAGTTTAATATGACATGTTAGTATTGATTTAATTAAATTTTTTAGAACTAATCATGCTGTTATGATTTTCACAAAAATCAATTACCAAATAGTGACAAAATTGACATAAAATAGTTTTTAAAACAAATATTATATTATTAATTGTTATTTTATTCCTAAAAATCTAAGGTTAGGACAAATGACTTAGATAAGGATATATATATTAATAATGAACCACTTGGGGTTCTTTTGTCTTGTTATAGTAATTTTATTAACCATATAGTGTAAGAAAACAAAAAGACACAGTAAAAGTTAAATTATTTAACTTAGAGTTAAATATAAATGATAAGGATAAAATAGTAACCTAAACTTGTCTAAAACCTATTGGTTGAGATGATTTCGACCCATCCCCACCTTATATTCAAAATAAATAAATTTGGAGCTATTAAAAACCGAATATGACTTTATTATAAAATAATATTTTAAGTTTTCCTAAGGTGCCCCTCTCCTCCCTTATAAAAAGTGCACCCCTTCCCTCTTCTCTTCACACCCTTTTGAGCCTTGAAGCTTGGAAAACCTCTGCCAATTTCTCTTATAAACCTATATAGTTATATTATAGATGGTCTGGTCTTCTCAAAATACCAACTCTAGTGCCCTAAGAAGAAGTTTAAAGGAGGTGCGTCGAAGAAGAGGTAATCTCTTCTACCGATGCTTTCAAGTTTCCTTCTTCTTCAACTTCTTCTTATTTAGTTGTTTCATTATAAATTAATAAAATAAGCATTACTTATATACAGATATGTTATTATAAATATTAAACAACCCTATTTCACCTTCTATCCATCCTGTGGAAAATGAAATCACCGCGTGTGCGTACGTACGGAATATCATCTCCACGCCGTGGTGTAATCTGTTTTTCCACCACCACCTTACTTGGATGGGTATAATGGTGTAAATAATAACTATATATGGCTATTATAACATCATAATGATTCTAATATATTATATAATCCACTCCAATTTCATTCAATAATTATGGGAACGATATCATTGCTCGTGTGTACGTACGGATTACCGTCTCCACGACGCGATGAGATTCATTCTCCATGTTAACCGTTGAAGAATGATTATAAAGTATATATAATGAATAATAATGAAATATATGACATAATGAAGCTACTTAATTTATGTATATATATGTATATGTCATCTACTTACTTCCATTCAAGTCAATAAGGAAAGAAAAACAGTGTTCATGCGTACGTACGGCCTACCGTCTCCATGAACGGTGTATTTCATTTCATTCATCTATCTATTATATATATATATATATACTGAATATATATGATATATAAATCATGATTTAAAATATGTAAGTAAGTAAATCATGATATAATTAATAATAATATCAATAACAACAAGTCTAAACAAGTACGATAAATAAAACGATTTTACCCAAAACGATGCTTTAACATGGAATTTACAAAAGAACGGGTAATATAAAGTCATAAGTGAACCATATATGATATAATAACAATGAATATGATTCTGTAATAAGTAAATGACATTATTTAAATCATTATACAGGAGTTTCGGATACGTACGAAGCATATCGGACCTAAGGTAAGGGATAATTATTCCAATCTCATTCTTATCTGAGATTGTTTATTCGTAAGTATTTACTGGGATTATGTTTATCATCCATGTCCATGTTTTCTAAAAATGTTTTCATAAAATGTTTAGTATTATTCCATGTATTTTTAAATTCATTTTTACCCTTTTATGACTTTTACCACAAGGTTTGGAAGGAATCTTTCTTTTTTTTTACCATACGAGGTACTTTTTGACTTTTCCGACAAAAGTATGAGGAGAATGTTTTTTTAACTTATATGGCATGAACAGATTTTAAGATTTCATAACACCAAATTTTCATAAATATTCCTCTACAATATTTCATTATTATTTTCAATAAAATCCTTTTCTTTTAAAATTGCATGGCATTTTGTGAAAAGAAAATGGTTTTTAAAAAGAAAGGATATTTTCCTCAAGAATTTGTTTCAAGTGTTTTATCAAAACCATTTTCCATCAAAGATGACATTATTTCATATGTGTATGTTTCAAGTAAAATGTCTCTATGATTTACATGGTTTCAATTTTCTTATGATGAAATGATATCCATTTTTTTAATATGGATTATGTTATGATGGTATGATGTTTATGAAACCCATTTTATTCTTTGGGTTATGATGAATGATTTATGTTTATGTTGTGGCACACGTAAGAATGATTTCATTATGAGATGGGTGGGACCTATATCTCCCTCCAATGCATTGGGTAAAGATTTATATCACATGATATAGACATGGATGGAATGGTAAGTTAATACAGTTCAGTGTTACAGAACTGGAACGAGGAGTGAACTCGATTCAGAAAGGGACTTTGTCCACTAAGATGGTCTTGGCAGCAATGCCTTGGCTACTATGGAAATCATATCATGTGATTAATGGTTTTCCACAATTACATGTTTTATTACCATGCTATTTTATCATGATTTATGTTCCCTTATGATATATACCTTACGTACTTCCGAGATTTATGTCTTTGCTCAAGATTCTGATGTTTAGATTTTATGTTCAAGTTTTTGCATTCAAATGTTTATGGATTGTTTTATGTTATCTATGTTTACCCTTACTAAGAATTTGAGCTCACCCTTTTAATGTTTTCTTTTCCCCAGGATATAAAGAAAGGTTTTAGGTAAGAAAACAAAAGGGGATGTTCTTTATGGTAGATGTTGAAGATCTTTCATCGTGATTAGAAGATTATTTTTCCGAGTTTCCAAAGACACTAAACTATTATGGACCTTGTGTGTCTGTTTTTGTTATGTATTAAGTATTCCACAAAAAGTAATGTAATGTCCGTGTGTTTCAAGCTTTGGGTCTCTACAGTTGGTATCAGAGGAAAGGTTTAGTCAACCTTTGGAAACTAGGATGAGAGAACTTTAGTGAGATCCCTAGAGATATTTCTAAGGTATGTCTAGGGATGTCCCTAAGGTTTAGTATAACTATAGGTTACAGTTCTAGAATTATGTTGATGATCATGAATAACCTAGGTTGAACCTAGGGTGTCATGGATTAAAGAATGTGTGGTAAGTTAAACATCCCATAAGTGACTTTTTATGATTATGTGGTTCCTCATTATTTTAATTGTTTCTTACACTATGGTTTCCGGTCTTAGTCAATGGAGGGAATGAGAAGGAATTCAGTTAACATTGATTCCAATGGACAAATTGGTGACTATGATCAAAAAAATTTTGTAATGCCTGGAGAGAAAGATATTGTGATTATGCCGAATCAGTCATCTCGATATATGATTAACAAGGTGAACTTTAGTTGTATTCATAAGTCATCAAATAAGAGGAAGATGGAATTTTATGCATGTTCACATGGTGAGGAGCATAGATAAATTAAGATTGATATTTCTAAAGAAGGGAAGAAGAACCTTGAGGAATACCTCAAATGGAGGGGAAGATGTTATCTATGTGGAGACAAGGGTCATATAGTGACAGACTTTTATGGAGTCCAATGTCTTATCTGTGGAGAACATGGGCATTACCCAAATCAATGCCCTGACCTAAGAGGTTACTTCTAAATAAAAGAAGGAATTATTCCATGGAAATCATTAAAGAGGATGGATTAAAGTGTTTATGTATTGGTATTCAAAAATAATGTTTTTGAGGTACTTTTATGGTATATTATAATATCTATGTATTGGTCCATTGTGGTTTTCCATAAGAATATGGCATCGGAAACCATGAAAAGTGATTGAAATATTTTTGGAAAGAAGATGATATGCACATAATTAAGGGATAAAGAAAAAAAATGAAATGAGCTCATGACTGATATAAGGACAAAGTTATATTATGGTTTGAGTATATAGAAATTTTGGGATTTTGGAAAGTGTTAAATTTTGACAGCATTCATGTTTTCACAAAGGTTCAATGGGTATTCATTTTTCAAGAGAATACAATATTAAGGTATTTACATGTTTGAAATGTGATCAACAAGATATATCTTGTGATATATGAGGGATAAATGATGGTATTCACGTGCTTGTTATATAAACTTTTTAGTAATCGTTCTCTTTATACTATGAGTTTGGAAAGAAGTATTTTTGAAAATCCTAAAGATTGGAATGGATTATGTTGAACATAAGTTAGTATTGTTTAATGTTAGAAATTTTTTTGATATTATTGATAGAATTTTATAATAGTGTAGTTTAAGAAAAGGGACAACCTGCAGAGCGGGAGACAACCCGTCGCGCCGGACAAGGCTGTGGGAATCGAACCCACAACCAAAGTACGACAGGCCTTTATTGCCTACCATTGGACTACAGGAAGTCCCTGGTTAGTAGAAACTAGTTTTATTATATTAAGCAGTATGATATATGAAGTATAATTCCATTTTAGGAACCATATATGATTAATCTCACTATAGATGGACTTATGTATTTTTGATAACTTTTTCTAACCTTTCGTTTGAGAGATATGGAATGACCCTTCATTCTATCACATGATCTGCTAACACTTCACGAATAAAAAATTAAACTTAATTTCTATAAGAGATGAAGTGGAAATTGTCCAAGGAACGACCAACGGTGAGATTGTACCAAAATCAAGAAAGTATCTCTTCTAATTCCAATTTCTTAAACTTTAGGGAAATGATCTTGAAAACCAAAAATGTTGTCCTAGTGCCCTTATATCTGATGAATTATATGGTACCTTATATCATCACAAATTTATGGCTTTGTGATTTTTGTCTTTTTCATAGCCATGTCCTCTACCACTCTTCATCAGAAGTTCATGGTTATATTTCTCTTCCATATTCATATTTTCACCTATGTTGTCCTATGTGGAAACCCAGTGCTGAGTTACTTTGGGTGAATGTTATGATTCTAACTTTCCTTTTCTTTAAAATGATATTTTAGTATTCCTTTTCACGATGTGGGTTTCTATGAAAGAAACTTTCAAGTAGTAAACCATTTATAACCCCGACGAATTTCGAGGGTGAAATTCATTTTAATGGGGGTAGAATGTAACACCCCGAGATTTTATGAGATATATTATTTTTAATTTCTTTGATGTATTCTATTATACACTACACTAAGATTGACTTGTACTATACACAACATTGTATTAGCTTGCAGTATACGCAACACTATTCTTAGTTCGTGTTACACACAAATTCAAGTTCATTTTGTGGAAATTATTCTACGCAATATTAAGTATAGATTTTGTTTAAAAAGTTTTGATTATGTTATACGCAACACCAAACGGAGATTTCACTACACACAGCCCTGACTTAGCTTGCATTACACGCAATCAAGACCTTCTTCGATAGCGTGTGTAGTATGCAATACCAAGTTTCACTAAATGAGATATTATTATAATATTATTATGAACTAGCCGTTATGAATAGTAATACCCACTTTTTGAAATTTTATTTTTCAAAATTGACTTCATTTTTAGATTCGGAATATCGAAATTATCCTAGGGTGAATTTTTGGTATTTTTTTGAAAACTTTCAATTTTTGATGAATAGTGAAAACACTGGGTTAGTATTTAAAACCCGAATTTTTATTTAAATAATTATTTATTTTATTTAAATTTATTTTAGGTCAAAATTGATACATAATACATATATAATTTCAATGTAATCCATTGGAGTCATTTTATAATAATTTTAGATATATAAAAAATTTATTGAACTTTTCACCGTCTTTTACCCACCTCCTAGGAGCATTTGTAATTGTACATAAAACTTAATTTTACCACTTCTGTGAGTTGAATTTATAAATTAAGAGAGACACGGTTAATATCAAGGAGTAAAATTTGGTTCAATAAGATAAAAATAATTTTTGGTGAATAGTAACTTTTTACTTTTATTTACCACGGTTAAAAGTAAATAGGGTAATTAAGGGTAAAAATGATATTACTATTACCCTAAAACATGTCCTAATTATATTGGATAAGTGTAATTCGACAAAAAACAACCTTAGGAATAAAATATTACCCTTTAGGTCCACTTGGATTAGATTAGGACATTTATTATAATTTTATTTAAAGAAGAGTTAAAATAGTTAAAATCAAAGTTTAATAAATAAAACATTTTTAATATAGGGTTATAAATAAGATAAATTCAACTATAAATAATTATTAGAAAGATAAAAATGTTTCCTATATAATGGTATTTTATTTATAATTTTTAGACATTAAATAATTTAATTTATTTATGACACAATGATGATGCAGTAATTACCTTATTAATGAAATATTAACATAATTGATGTTATAAATACCCAAATAAATGTAATTTGAGACTTTTTATGAATTACATTAATTTATTTAGGTTAATATGACATTTTAGTATTGATTTAATTAACTTTATTCTAACTAATCATGCTGTTATGATTTTCACAAAAATCAATTACCAAATAGTGTCAAAATTGACATAAAATAGTTTTTAAAACAAATATTATATTATTAATTGTTATTTTATTCTTAAAAATCTAAGGTTCAGAAAAATGACTTATATAAGGATATATATATTAATAATGAACCACATGGGATTATTTTATCTTTTCATAGTAAGTTTATTAACCATATAGTGTAAGAAAACAAAAAGACACGGTAAAAGTTAAATTATTTAACTTAGAGTTAAATATAAATGATAAGGATAAAATAGTAATATAAACTTGTCTAAAACCTATTGGTTGAGATTATTTCGACCCATTACCACCTTATCTTCGAAATAAATCAATTTTTAGCTATTAAAAACCGAATATGACTTTATTATAAAATAATATTTTAAGTTTTCCTAAGGTGCCCCTCTCCTCCCTTATAAAAAGGGCACCCCTTCCCTCTTCTCTTCACACCCTTTTGAGCCTCTAAGCTCAAAAAAACCCTGAAAATTAATCTTCTAAACCTCTATATTTATATTATAGAGGTTCTGGTCTTCTCAAAATACCAACTCTAGTGCCCTAAGAAGAAGTTTAAAGGAGGTGCGTCGAAGAAGAGGTAATCTCTTCTACTGATTCTTTCAAGTTTCCTTATTCTTCAACTTCTTCTTCTTTAGTTGTTTCATTATAAAGTAATAACATAAGTATTACTTATATACTGATATTTTATTATAAAAATTAAACAACCCTATTTCACCTTCTATCCATCCTACGGAAAATGAAATCACCGCGTGTGCGTACGTACGGAATACCGTCTCCACGTCGTGGTGTAATCTATTTTTCCACCACCACCTTAATTGGATGGGTATAATGGTATAAAGAATAACAATATATGGTTATTATAACATCATAATGATTCTAACATATTATATCATCCACTCCAATTCCATTCAATAATTATGGGAACGATATCATCGCTCGTGCGTACATACGGATTGCCGTCTCCACGACGCAATGAGATTCATTCTCCATGTTAACCATTGAAGAATGATTATAAATTATATATAATGAATAATAATGAAATATATGACATAATTAATCTACTTAATTTATTTGTATATATATATATATGTCATCTACTTACTTCCATTCAAGTCAATAAGGAAAGTAAAACAGCGTTCATGCGTACGTACAGCCTACCGTCTCCATGAACGGTGTGTTTCATTTCATTCATCTATCTATTATATATATATATATACTGCATATATATGATATATAAATCATGATTTTTATTCTGTAAGTAAGTAAATCATTATATAAGTAATAATAATATCAAGAACAACAAGTCCAAACAAGTACGATTAATAAAACGATTTTACCCAAAACGATGCTTTAACATATAATTTACAAAATAACGGGTAATATAAAGTCATAAGTGAACCATATATGATATAATAACAATGAATATGATTATTTAATAAGTAAATTACATTATTTAAATCATTATACAGGAGGTTCGGATATATATGAAGCATATCGGACCTAAGGTAAGGGATAATTATTCCAGTCTCATTCTTATCCAAGATTGTTTATTCGTAAGTATTTACTGGGGTTATGTTTATCATTCATGTCCATGTTTTCTAAAAAAAATTCATAAAATGTTTAGTATTCTTCCATGTATGTTTAAAGTCATTTTTACCCTTTTATGAATTTTACCACAAGGTTTGGAAGGAATCTTTCTTTTGTTGACCATACGAGGTACTTTTTGAATTTTTTGAAAAAGGTACGAGGAGAATGTTTTTTTAACTTATATGGAATGAATAGATTTTACTGTTTCATAATTCCAAATTTTCATAAAGATTCCTCTACAGTATTTCATTATTATTTTCAACAAAATCCTTTTCTTTTAAAATTGTATGGCATTTTGTGAAAAGAAAATGGTTTTTAATAAGAAAGGATATTTTCCTCAAGAATTCATTTCAAGTGTTTTATCAAAACCATTTTCCATAAAAGATGACATTATTTCATATGTGTATGTTTCAAGTAAAATGTCTCTATGATTTACATGGTTTTAATTTTCTTATGATGAAATGATATCCATTTGTTTAATATGGATTATGTTACGATGGGATGATGTTTATGAAACCCATTTTATTCTTTGGGTTATGATGAATGATTTATGTTTATGTTGTGGCACATGTAAGAATGATTTCATTATGAGATGGGTGGGACCTATATCTCCCTCCAATTCATTGGGTAAAGATTTATATCTCATGATATAGAGATGGTTGGAACGGTAAGTTAATCTGGTTTAGTGTTACAGGACTGGAATGAGGAGTGAACTCAATTCAAAAAGGGACTTTATCCACTAAGATGGTCTTGGAAGCAATGCCTTGGCTACTATGGAAATAATATCATGTGCTTAATGGTTTTCCACAATTATATGTTTTATTCTCATGTTATTTTATCATGATTGATGTTCCCTTATGATATATGCCTTACGTACTTCCAAGATTTATGTCTTTGCTCAAGATTTTGATGTTTAGATTTTATGTTCAAGTTTTTGCATTCAAATGTTTATGGATTGTTTTATGTTCTCTATGTTTACCCTTACTGGGCATTTGAGCTCACCCTTTTAATGTTTTCTTTTCCCCAAGATATAAAGAAAGGTTTTAGGTAAGAAAACAAAAGGGGATGATCTTTATGGGAGATATTGAAGATCTTTCATCGTGATTAGAAGATTATTTTTCCAAGTTTCCAAAGACACTAAACTATTATGGTCCTTGTGTGTCTGTTTTTGTTATGTATTAAGTATTCTGAAAAAAAGTAATGTAATGTCCGTGTACGTCAAGCTTTGGGTCTCTACAATGTGTATGTGTATGTGTATGTGTATGTGTATGTATATGTGTATGTGTATGTGTATGTGTATGTGTATGTGTATGTGTATGTGTATGTGTATGTGTATGTGTATGTGTATGTGTATGTGTATGTGTATGTGTATGTGTATGTGTATGTGTATGTGTATGTGTATGTGTATGTGTATGTGTATGTGTATGTGTATGTGTATGTGTATGTGTA